>JAEMOT010000509.1:27249-44644 GCA_019297695.1 Apostasia ramifera | reverse complement strand
GAAATAAAATAACAAAAAAATATTATATTTTTATAAATTAATTGAATAATTTAATATAAAATTCAGTATTTATAATATATATTCATATATATATTGTGAAATATAAATTTATAAAATTAAATTATAAAAATAAGAGCACTATATACTATAATCTATTAATATAATCTATAAATTTTTTTTATTAATTAATTATAGTAGTACTCTTTACTTAATTTTTTCCACAAAAAGCTTATTAGCCACAATATATTTCTGTATAAACTACAAATTAGATTATATAAATAAATCATATTTTAAATGAATCAGGTCAATGGTAATTTATATCCGAACTATTTAATTATAAACGGATTGAGTCAGTAAACGAGATGGATTTACTAGTCAAAAAAAGAACCTATTTTGGGGTTTAATTAATTGAATAGAAACTAGGATTAGATTGAGTTATGATCTGATTTGTTGACAGGCCTACTTGTCTACCATACACGCGCAGACCCATGATGCACATAGTGGGCGGGAGTTTAGTTCACGAATAGATCTAATAATTTTTTCGACAACTTGAGCTTGGGTAGTTGTTTCTAATCGCGAAAGGAAGCCTTCTCCAAATTGAGCCAATTTAATTTAATATTGAGTCCAACCTACTTCAATTTAATTTGATGAAGCCCCAGCATGAAGTATCATTGATATAGTTCAAAGAAAATAATTTATCTTGTTGATATAATTTGATATATATATATATATATATATATATATATTTTAATTAATTCATTAATTTATGCCAAGTAAATAATGACAAAGTGGCTTGTCATTTGCTTTGAGAATATTTAAATTCCAGCTCAGCAAAATCTATGAATTTGGTTGCAAGTGCATTTTTGTCATATTTATTGATTATAATTGATAATGTTTCTAACTATATAAATATTAGACAATTAATCAATATTAACATAAGTAATTTTTAAGAATTTTATTCGTATATGTCACAAAATGATGATAAAATATTCCGTGAAATGTCATGTTAGGAATGCGAGGAATAAGAGCATAATGTACCGAAAAAATATTATTAAAAATGGTGAGATTTATTGAGAGCTTTAAACAATTTATTAGGATTGTCAATATTCTTTGTAATAAAAAATGAAAACTAAATTGTAATGAAAAAAAAAAGAAAAAATAATATAATATTATTAGAAAATCTCAATTTCAAAAAATAACTATGCTCATAATTAAAATTTATTTCTAGCACATTAACACAATGCTCAAAATGAGATTTTAAAATCTATAGTTTGATATATAAAATTTAATTATAAATATTTTTAAAACATAAAAATTTAAGGGACATTTACATACATAATATTTCATATCACCATATTTATATATCAAATATTTTTTTAAAAATATTACACGCTATACATCTAAAAATTACACTCCACACACTTTTTCTAAAGCTACAGTATAATTTTTCAAAAATAGGTGTGATACACATAATTATGGTGATATGGAGTGTTATGTATGTAATTATCTGAAAATTGTAAATAATTTTTATGAAGTTCGGCAGGTAGAAAAAATTGTTTATATGATAAAAAACACATCCCTTGGAGAGCAATAAAGGAGGGGAGTTTTTGTCCCAAATTTATTTTTTAAAAAAATTAACTTTTAATTTGAGGGACCTAAATAAAATTTTTTAAAAAAAAATTAAGATCAATTTATAATATATTTTAATTTTAGAAATTTAAATGTAATTCATCTAAAAATAAAATTGCATTTAAGCACCACCAGAATTTTGCACTTTTATCATGTGTCCAAGTACACAATTATCATGATGAGTTGGTAGAATAATAATAAATTTAATAATATTTGAGGTACATCACCCTCCAAAAAAGAAAATAATAAATATGAAAACGTGAGGAGTCAATTACAAATTTCTATTTTGGATTATGACATTTCGAGCATTTTTATTTAGGTATTAGAAAATTTATTCTGGGTTTTTTTTTTTTATATAATAAATTGTTGTAAATTTTATTGTAGAAATTAAAATAAAATTTTAGGTATTATATAAAATGATGTACAACCTACGAAGTACGTAATTATAACGTTAACTTGAAATGATTCGAGTTTAAGATTGAACCTCAAGTTAGTTAATCCAATCTACTCTAACTCGATCAATAATAGATCGCAACAGGTTATTCAATGTTTAAAAAAAAGAAAAATAGATTGATAGGCATTTTGCATGCCCACATCTCTGAGTTATTATGGTCTACAAATTTGGACGAGATTGTGGCGAGTTCATAACTTTTTTCGATGAAAATTAATTGTTCCAACATATACTATGGCTAGTCCTTTCTTTATGGTATTGTCATACCTATTGGATGAGGTTAATTCATATGATTTACATCATGCTAAGAATTGATGTATAAAAATATTGACATATAAAGTGGTTCACCAAACGATAGAAAAGATGAAATAATATTTACGTGAAAAATGACTTGCCAAAAACCACGATGCCAATAAGACTTTTTTTTTGAAATACAACACCACAAGAATGTGAAAGGATTCAACAAGTTGCTCAAATCAGACAACGCTTGTCAAAGAGAAGATTTTTTGAGAGTTTTTTAAAAAGTGAGTAGAGCAATGAATGAGTAGTCACCAGCTCCTGCTACGATCATTTTGCGGGCATTTATTGTAGCAAGGGTCATATTACTTCTGATCTAGCTGTTTCACATCAGGTACGATGTTCTTTTTTTTAGGAGCCTTTAAACAATAGAATGTCAAATTCTGCAGACGCATTTATTAGAGGTGGTGTGGTAGTAGGTGGGTGACAAGATTGCCTTTGGGATATACCATTTTCGTTTGATGTATGACTCTCTTTAGGGTGAAAAACTCTATTTCTTCTCTAAATCACAAACTAGGGGTATTTCTGTAATTTTTCTTAATTTAAATTTATGGCGGTAGTTATAAAAATTTAATGGATAATTAAATTATTGAATTTGAATTTTAAATAATCAGATTTAATTAAATTAAGTATTAATTTTAGTAATTTTAAATTTTGAATGGCATAACAAATATTTAATATTTTATATATTAAATTTTAAATAATTAATTTCTCATGAATAAAAATAATTTCATCATAATTAATTAAATTAATCAAAAATCTAAATTTAAATTTTACCGAAATATTACACATTCATTCTCGTGAGGCTGGCCGGAGTGTCTTGTAGGGGTCTAAGCGATACGAAGACAAAGTCAAAAAAAATTATTAATATTAAAAAAAAAACTAAAAATGATAAAAAATAATTGAAATTGACCTTATTTTGAGGTCAGAAATTAACATTTATGATATTTGATCCTTCATTATGTTAGAACCTCTTCATTTACATGATAGAAAACAGCAAAATTATCACGATTTTTTTGGCATAAAAATTAATCACTGTGCAAATAAAGATTGATAATTTTTTTCTTCCACCAATAAAACCAATCTTAATAATAAAAAAAAAGAAATATCACAAGAATTTAATGATGATTAAATTACATTTCTCTTCTATTTTAAAAAATAAATTAAACAAAAAACATATGACCTGCCAGAATTTCACAATTAGACTTCAACTTGCCGCGCAGAAGTCCAACTTGGCGTGCCTTCGCCGCACCCATTTTTTCACCCACACCATTAAAACCCGGCAACGTCGTTGACTTCTACTGCCACGTGTCGAATGGGTGTAAGCTCCGTCTTCCTCCGGCTAGCAGCCCTCCGCCTCTCTCCACCCGAGATACACCAAGCTCGCGAGGTAATGGGTGTAAGCTCCGGCGACGACGAGGACGTGGAACAGCTGGTGGCTGTGCCCGGCGAGGTCGAACTTCCCCGGCAGCCACCGCTCCGGCACCCTCGTGGCGTATACCATCACTCCGATCCCGTAGAACGTCAGCATCACCGCCTCGTATCCGGTCGTCAGCACCGCCTCCGGCCGGTGACCGAACGCCATCATCTTGTGCCCGATCGGAACTACTCCCGACGCTCCCATGCAGGCGAAGAGCACCGCCCGGAACGGCCGGAACTGCGGGGTGTCGAACACCGGCACCAGAGAGACGGCCACGGCGGCGGAGCCGAAGACGGTGATGGAGCTCAGGTAGAGCTGCCGGAAGAATGGGTTGCAGGTGAAGGAGTAGTAGACCAGCGGGTAGAAGGAAGAGACGATGAGGGCCGAGATTCCGGCGTAGTCGAGGCGGAACATGAGGTAGCAAGTGCGAGCGGAGTGGCAGGAGAGGAGGTGGCACGCGCTGCTCATCAGCAGGCAGAACATCGCGCCGGCTAAGTAGACGTAGAACGGCCACCGGGTGATCGCCGGCGGCAAAGTTTCCTGTTCGGTCTCAATAACAGTCCTGTTCGCCGGAACGAAAGAGTAATAAGTCGACGAATTGCTTGCAGCAAAGTGCGCTGACGAAGAGTTGGTGGTGCCGAGAGGGGAGATTGAGGCGGCGTATAGGGAAAGGAGGAAGAAGATGATGAAACCGATCAAATGCCTGCAAGCATTAAGCTTAAGCTTTTAAGTAAGTTGGTTACCAAAAGCATAACACATGATCAAATATAGATAATCGATGATAGAAAGACATTATTTAAGTTCTTACGTCCAGACGTTAACAGTTTCGTTGTGGAGGGAGAAAATGCTCAGGATGGTCTTCCTGAGAGGCCACTCGCTGCGGTAGTAGCTGAGGATGAACTCGTTATGCTTCAGGAACTCCGGGAGAGAATCGTAGTCTGTCAGCTCCGGCGAACTTATGCTGTTGTGTGTTTTGGTCAACGGTTCCCGTGAAGATATCAGGAACTGCATCGCCGGTGAGTTCTCCAACTTTACGGTTGAAGACGCCATTATCAACGATGCCGTGTAGCACATTTCTCTGTTGTTATTCTCGCGATGTATGAGAGAAGGAGATCTAGAGAAAGAGATAAGAAGATTGATGGAGATGAAGAGGGAGAAGTGGGAGTATATATAAGTGAGGAGATAAAGGATTTGGCCTCTAGGTTTGGGTTCATAATTAGTCAACGGCTTAAGAGTCATGCTGGCCTTTGAGAAAAATATTAGTCAAACTTTGGAACCAAGATACACCAGCACTATTAATTGGACGGTTTCTTTGCCGTCAAATTTGAGTGGGAAGGGGAACTTTCAAATCTCCTAAATTTTCGAATGAACGTAACGTGTAGATTTACTATTTTACATAAAATTTAATCTCAATTGGCGCATTTAATGTCTTGTCAAATTGGTTTGATGATCGAAGCATGAGGCACGGGAAACAACATTCTGCGCGAGGAAGAAATCGTAAGAGAATATGAATTCAGGATGATCGATTTTCATCGAAGCTAATGCAATGCGTGGCATTTTATGTTGTCACATCAATGACATTAATTTTGTATTCCTATATGCATGATAGGAATAGATATTAAATTGTATATCTTATGTACGTATTATTGTACATACTGGAATGCATACTTATTCATTTGTTAAGATTATTTCTTCTCGTATATTACTGAATTTCACGACAATTAAGAATATGACTTGTGATTGTATTCCTAACTAATTACTATTATATTATTTATTGCATAATATCTATATATGTGTATATATTTACATACATATATACGCATATTTTATATAAATGTAAAATACAATTAATGAATTTCTCTATCGTATATGTTTATGATACTGATTACTTATATTTGTATAGAAATATGAGATATCATCGAGATGGCATATCTCTAGAACTATATGACTCGATCGCAGGTAAAATAGTAATGAATCATATAGAAATATAACTTGATTATCCACCGTACTTTTGGACTATGTATGGCCTTATATTGGAATGTTCGAGCTCGTCTTGATGTCACAAACTAACCAAAAAACTAACAGAAATATAATTAATTATTATCTAATAGAATTAAGAGGGTTAGTTTAATGTTACGTTAATATTATGTCATATTATTTGAAAAAAATAATTATTTAATTAATTTATTGGCATCTATAAATAAATTTTTAAAAAATTATAAAATTATTACTCAAACGATAATATCTAGATATCATGATATCTATATTATATAATATAATATTAAGATAATAATAAACTAAATGTCACTTAAAAGTTTATGCATAATTATTTCAGGGATCTTTTAAGTAACTTTTATGATATGTATATATATGTCACAGCTGTTTGATAGCTTCTATTTTCAGATATATTTGGTTAATTGAGGCCTAAAAGCATGCAGTTTTACTAACATTTTCTAGTAGCTTTATATTATATAAAAATTTAAATATTAAAGTAAAAATTAATTTTATTTTTCATCCTACAAAAATGCAACTTTACAATTCACTTTAATTTGTAATTTGATTACACCATATACAAATAGGTTAAAATAACATAATTAATAGAAAAATTTACATTTTTTTTAATATTATTCATGATATTTTAGGATTAAATAAATAATAGTCATTTAAGATAACATAAATAATATTTATTTGGTGGCATGGTGAATTTTCTCTTGGTCTGGTTCAACACGTTTGACAAAAACGAAAAAGCATAAATAAATTGCATTTTGGTACTTAGTATTTGAGACTCATTGAGGATTGATCTCAAAAAAGTGTTTTTTTTCTCTCGCTATGTTTTCCCCTTATTTTAGCCCAACATAAATGTATCTCAAAGTATGATAAAACATTTATCGTATTAATCTTTTAACTTAGATTATCTTGAAAATTGATTTTAAATCATTAAATTTTTAATCACATGCAATTCAAATTATTGGGATAGGCATATCATAAGATTTCAATCATAAGAACGCATAAGCACGATATATATATATATAAAGCAATATTTTCATTAGGACTTATGAGTAATTAGTACTCAGAGATAGGGACCATAACGCGAGAATTGAAATTCTGAAATCTGTCCTAAAATGAGGGTAAAACTACAAGGACCTGGATTTAATTTGCACAATTATAATTTGAAGGATAATTGGGTTTCTTTATTGACTAAAACGCGAGCGTATGGCGTAGAACAAAGTTAATAATCATTGATCAAAGTTCGATTATAGTAAATATATATATATATATATTTTCTATCAATAAAAAAATATTTTATGAAATATAGTAAATATTAATTTTAATATCAGCATGCCGCATACGGGAGGTAAAATTGACCGACACTTTCGAAATTCGAATTATTGTCTTGGATTAATGATCATAAGCGTAAATAATCGTATCCACGAGATTGATAATCGCTTATTATTCGAATTGATATTTAGCTCAAATAAATTTATTTAATTAAATTTTTATTTTTTTAAATATAAATAATATATTTAATTATTTATTGTAACTATTTTATTATTTATATATATATAAGTATGTATTAGTTATTATTAGGATATTTTTTAAGTGATTTTGTGGGTATGGATAATTCAATTTTATTTTTTAATTGAGGTAATTTTTTGAAAAAGGTTTCAATTATTAGAGAGCTTGGGTTGGCTCGATTAAGGGTTGAGTCAGCTTGGAGTTGAAACGAGCTAGCTTAAACTCGAATCGAATTGCAATGAGCCGTGCTCGGTTTGGCTCGAACTCGAATCGTTTTCACCCAAAAAGACATTAAAAAAAGTACCCAAAAAAATGAATAGAATGAAGACTATAAATAGAGCTAGCTATAAATGGACGAGTGCTTGATGAAAAACTTATTTATATTCGATTCATCAATACAACAAAACAAGCTTGAACATAATTTTAAAAACTTAATTATTAAGTGAAAGAGTTTGAATATACTAATATTCAATTTATTAATGTTCATAAATTATTCATATAAAGCTTATAAATATGTTTAATTATAAGATTTAATATGATGCATTTTTAAAACCCAATTAATAATACTTTTAGAGATTTTAATTCATCTTATTTAATAAAACGACAATAGCAAACTAATCCTTTATCCTACAAGATTATGTCAGCTGCATAAATCTTTTATTTTCATTGCACTCTATCAAATAACAATCATTTTTTAATTCCAAATATATAAAATTATTTTTTATAATTTTTTGCTATATATTTTTTGACCTTTCTCTCATTCTTTTTATATAGTAAAGATCTAATATATAAAATCTTAGTACATTTTATTTAATAATAAGAAAAATTTATAAATTATAATAATAAATTTATTCACGAATATATTACTGAGCTTATTTACAAATAACATGAACTAAGCCCAAATACATTACCACACTCAAGCTTAGGCTCTATTTTAATAAATAAACATGAACACGAAGAAACCACCACTCCGTTCAGCTTAGTTCATTTACAACTCTACTTATAAATCGAACAAATTGTATGTAAATTTCAACAATTTTAAAATTTGTATATATTAGTCCACAAATTCTGAATTGCAACACTTACCTCTCAGTAGTTTTTACATATTAGTCTAGAGATTTTAAGCCAAAGTCTAACGTCCTTAAAGTTAAAATCTGTAGACCAAGTGAATAAAAATCCTAAAATCTCACGCACCCACATAAAATTTAACCTATAAAATAACTTGAAAATCAAAATATAATCTGGTAAATGCACATCAAACGCCATAGAAAAAAAAATGGTCAAACAAAGAAAATAAGTGCAGATCATTTAAAAACAGATTAGAATTTAGCGACTACAAGGACTTTTAGTCCATTCAAAATTGATCAATCATTTTTTAGTTCAATATATTTTTATTGAATCAACTATTCCTCTTCATACATTGCAACAGCATTTCTTTCCATAAGATTCTGTAGTTATAAGTTAAATTCCTATTAATTAAAGATGATATGAATGGAGATATACAGATCGCAGACACAATTACAACTTAAGATACAAATAATTGTCAGATTCTCCCTGGGTTTTGTGGATTAAAATCACCTGAAGGAACCGCAGGAATTCATGCGTTAGTAAGTTCACCTGTCTTTGTTGGGCATCTCACCCCTGTCCTTCGTTGCGGGAGGTGGTGTTCCATTTCCATTACGAGCTGCTCCAACTTCTTTTGCTTCTAAGGCGGCAGGGGAGTGCTGTTCTACCACCTCCTCGATTGGGAGCGTTCTCTTGGATCCCTCGAGAGCTACACCAAGTACGATATTATCTTCAAATGTCGATCTCACGTTAGATGGTGATCTCTCTCCATCAGTTTTGGAAGGAGGTGATGGGGCTGCGCCGTCCACCTGTTCATTCTTCATGGATGAATGTGATGACGTTGCAGTCTTCGATGGCGACGATGATGATGTCAGAGAGTCGGGCTTGTCAGTTTTCAATCGAGCATCTCCTGAGCTGCCCTTCTTCTGCTTATCCAGGAGGGTATCAGATGATGAATTCACCTTGGGATCAGATGCGGCAGAGGCTTTCGTTGCTTGCTCTTCATTTGCTCGTAGCGTGGAGCGAAGCTTGGTCTTTTCATCGTTATTGATTCTTGACTGAGGCTCCATCAGAAGTAGAGGGCGGTTGGCGGCGCTAGCAGGAGTAAAGATGGTTTCAGCATAAGGGATGTTTTCGATGCCTGCATCGCCGTATATCTTTTGAACTGTGCGGATAGGTGTGGCAAGCCTGGCTCCATGGTGGCTGATGACTCTCAGGAGGTCCAATAAGACAGCTTCCTGCTTGAAATTGCAGGAATATCAAACAACAGAAAAGTAGAAATGAACATGAGGACATTGGGACTCTTGTTCATGAGAAGGAAAAAGAAAGGGGCATCTAAAACTCTGCTAAAATAACATGTTTCACTCAAATTCCTTGAAAATAGCACATTTTATACCCAATTCTAAAGTTCCATCCATTTTCAGTTCTGTCAAAGTGATTTTTGGATTATATTATATGTAATACACTCTTAATGTAGTATAGTGAGATATAAACATTTAAATATTTACTATGATAAAGCTGAAAAGACATATAAATTAGGGTAAAATGCGTAATATTACAAGGAATTGGGCATGATATACATAGTTTTTGAAACATTTGAATGAAAAGCATCATTTTTGTCAAATTCTATATCCTATATGAAAATCCTCCAAAAAGAAAATAATTGGATCGTCATATATTAAGCTTACAGCATATTATCAAATTTCTACTTTCTTAAAATGTATACAGGCAGCAACGAAAATAGTTTTGAGGAACATTTTGTTTCACCTTGACACAAAGGTACTCTTCAAAACGTGAAGTCTTCACAAAACATGAGATAAGAATCTGCGCAAAATGCAAAGAAATACACGGAAATATTAGAAAGATCACTTGCAGATCTAAATCAATGGGCAAAAATGAAAAAAGTATTTGCAGTCATCGCTGGAATTATATGCACAATTCTGGCATGAAGAACAGAGGCATAAGTGGTAGATAAGTGGAATCTACAAACTAGAGAGGAATGGCTGCATTTTACATTGGCCGACTGGCTAAACATTATTTCATACCACAAATGATAACATCAAATTTGTGAGCAAGCATATTCAACAGCAAGGGTCCAATGACGAATGAGCATTTCTACAGCAGGAATGAGTTATTTTGTTCACTTACTACAGTCTTGGTGTAAGATATGAGATGAACATAACTATAGAGCTTGACATCTAATATGGCCCCATCAGATTTGTGGATCAAAAAGCAGTACCAAGGTGCAATTATGATCAGATGGGTTTAGTGTATGCTTTGGATGGGGCTGCTTGAATGATGAATCCCTCCCTAAGTCCTGCTCTTTCCAGTGGGTAAATCTTGAAAGGCCATTGCAAAAAGAGAGAAAATTAGCAGTTGGCGGGTGCTTGAAGCTTGATTCAGAGACTATCATTCAAAAGCACTGGTAAAAGGTATTGTTCAGACACATTTCATCCTGGAAGCCAACTTTCGGTCAATTAAGGCAAGAAAATAAGTCTATTAGTCAACATACAACAAAAGGCTACAATACACTGACCTCCACCATGCAATTGATGGAATTGCCACTTCTTTCATACCCATTATCATAAAAATCAACTTATGAGAAGTCCACAATGCTGACTCGGATTAGAAGTTTGAAAGTGGTTAAATTTTCTACTTCAAAAAGTACAGATATTCGCTTTAAGTTATTACACTTCAAAGTTCGCTGGATATATTCTCCAGAAAAATTATACAGTGAAGTCCATATAATTGATAAAGTTCACCATAAAAAAACTACAGATACATGGAGCAGGACTGTTTTTTTTAAAAAGAAACAATTTTAACTTGACAAAAGATGTGAAGGTATAATCATCAGAGATGATTATGAAGTACAAAACATCATCATAAGGAAAATGACTATCATAAATTAGAAAGAGAGGAAACACGAGGCCATGTATATCGTTCATCGACTTCACTGCCTTCTTAAGAAGAGGCACTGATTTCTTTTGAATTTGAGCAATTATAACTAAATATTTACATTAGTGGCATAAGGGATGTCATTTCAGCATTAGTAGTTGATGTAAAAATTCATGTTCTACTATAAAAGCAGTGCATTAAATGCCACTAAAAAGTCAAACTCCTTACAAAAAAAAGTCAAACTCCTGATAAATTGAGCAGTATTTTACCAGAAGTGCCTGATTTTCCGGGTTGATATTATCCAAAAATACTCTTCTGTGCAATCTCTGTTGCTCTATTTGAGGATTTTTGGCTAGAACTTTCCGCATATCAGCTACAATATTCTGCACAGAAGGATATCATTAGTGACACAGAGCCAGTATTTTTTTATGAAACAAAGAAACAGCATTAAGAGAACTAGATATTTCAATAAATCATGCATACCACAAGTTTTCATTTTGAAAGAAACAGTAATCCAGAATAATACTTACACTAATTTTATTAACATCCAAATGACTAATTGCAAGATGGGTTTTTATACGCCAATGGGTCTTCTGACTGAGATTCCTCACAACATTAACAGTGAATTTGTGGTTAGGAATATGAACTGCTTCACGATCATCACCTCTGATAATTGTTGGAGACCACCAACCAACATGCTGCAAGCACAAGAGAAAAAATTGAATTAAATCTGCTCATACTAAAATACAAAACTAATCACAATTATCTTACAGTACACAAACAAAAACTGAATAGCCTTCATTTCTTACAATTACTGATATACCAAAAACCCAAAGAAAAAGTATCATATATATGTTTCTAATGGTAGAAGAACAATTTGCAAAGTTTTTCCTTAAACTTTTATCAACAAAAATAACTGGTAACAGTATCTCGTGACTGACCTCAACAGTTCCAGAAACTTCATACCCTTCAATCTTAGTTTGGATCCACTCATTAACAACAAATGGGCGAGTGGCATGAATCATGACACTTGACAAAAAGTTTGTAAATATCTGCATTAGAAAGTCAACCACGTCGAAGAGTCATGACTACCAATTACATTAAGCTATGACAATGCTAATTCAATGAGATACCTCACGTCCAGCTAAGGTCAGCAATACAGTCCCAAGGCCTCCAGCAGTGAGCCATTTCTGGGTTGAAAATCCAAGTAGTTCCATGAACAAAGAGAATGCAGCTATCCATACTGCAGTATATACAGCTCTTCCTGCGAACTGGAAACCCATCTGCATATCAGGAAGGTAAACGTTAAAAGATAAACTAGAAGTTTTGGCGTCATGACCAGGATGACAAGGTTTACCACATAATAAGATGTTCAGAACAGTCATACAGTTACTTCAGGCTCATACTATTTCAGTGTGTCAATAAATTCTTTAGATAACAGGACAGTTCTCTTAACGAGGCTATAATGTTGGAAAATGAGAGTGAGTCCATCACATAAAACTCAAGTTTTGGCATAACAGCTTACAGAAAAGTTAGCATATACATATATCCAAAAGAATGGCAACAAAAATCCATATGAGTGACAAAAGAGCGCATTAAAAAGCGCATAAAAAAGTCATTTTGGATAAACATGTATTAGCAGATTTACATATATATACAACACAACTTATAAACAATAATAGTAATACATTCTAATATTACAATTTACAAATCCTTACCCAACATATATCTTCAATTGAAAAAAATTTAAATTGGATCTTTTCAGTCAACTATACATCCAATCTTACTCTGCTAAAGGACATGCCAACAAAATAGAGAGGACTTAGCTCTAATTTATGAATAAGTTCCCATTTCTCTTCCACTCCTTTCTCCCATAAGAGACCAAACAGTCACAAAAAATGTGATGTAATGTAATAAGTTGGAACTAGAGAAATTCAGAGGCAAAGCAAATGAAATAAGCTGCTTCTTAGAATTTCAGGTTTGAAGGGAATGGAGATTGAAAATAGGAGTGACAGGTGGAAGGTGATAATAGAGGAATATCAAAGTCAACTGTTAGAGCTGCAGATGAAGATGCGAAAGCCTTAAGCCATAAACAAGAATAAGTACTAAACCACATTTCTTAACAATCTTCAATTTTTAGTTATTTTCTTATTAAGTAGAATTAAAGCCTCATACGTATCAAAACAACAAAAAGAATTAAAGCCTCAGAGCCTAGTTTATGAAGTTTGATAAAATTTTCTAGTGTGGACCGTGTGGTGCACTGGTGCTATTACTATCACATATGTCAACTAAGATTTGCCACCATTTTTGAAGAATCAAAAGCAAAGAGGTGATTCATTTTCTTCAAAAGGAAACAGGTTAATGCATAAAAATTTAAGAATAAAAAAGCTCTCCAAGAAAAACAGGAATAAAAATTAGAATAAACCACAACATCAGATCATAGTCAATGTACGTTATAAACAAATATATATTAAATATGCTGGAATTGATGGCCCATTTCATTAAAATCATACATATTAGACTTTCCATACTCTCAGCACTTCAGCCCCATCAATTAATCTACATGGTGAACAGGTCCAGTGCAGTTTACAGAACCACTAAAAAGAGTAACAGTCATAATCTACCAAAGCTATATGAATGTAAAGAACATACATTTCTTGTATCATTTGTGCTACTCTTCTCCATAAAGAATTTCTGAGTCTCTTGAATTAAGCTGCATGGAAAGCATAACGAAGTTAGAAAAGCAAATAGGAAGAACAAAGGAGAATCCACATAAGATTTAGTCACAATATAGAAGCTCAAAGCACATAAAATTTCGACAACTTCCCATGAATTGTATAAAGAGCAACAACTTCTTTGTTACGTCTTAAAAAAATAAAAAACTTTTTCTTTGCTTTAGTTGATATCAACGGCATATCAACTGTTTCATACAACATCCAGTGAAAAGCTCCGCTTGACAAACGTATTGATCAGGTTGCAGTTTGTTAATTGCTAGAAGCTCAAAGTACATGGAAATTACTATAGCGTTATTGGACGGATAACTGAGGACAGGATCATTAAGAGTGCCAAAAAGATGGAATTGTTTTACAGAAAACAGAAATTAATGACGTAAAGCTTGATAGAAGTGGAGCACTGGATTGAATGTTCCTCCTCAGAAGGAAAACAGACAACAGATAAGCCAGAGGAACTCATTAATTAAACAGCATATAGATCCTGCAGATAAACAAGAATCTATAGAATGATGTGGTGATCCATTGGAGTTTCAGAGAACTACTCTAAAAAAAGAAGAGGTTTACTAAAGCAGATAACTGATCAAGAATAGATTTAAAAAGGAACTCTAACCAAAAATCAATTGTGACCAGTAGTAATGATGTAAAAAATAAAAATTACCTTGAAAGACAATATGCAAAAGCCAGCACAGTAGATAATGATCTCACGAAGTTTAGAAGCCGCTGCTTAACAACTTGGCTGGCTTCTGAAGGCAGAACTACAGAATCCAGGGTCCTGTTAAATGCAAAAAAAGTATATTGAATACACAAATGGTACAATTAATCCACCGTGTTCATCATAAACTTTTTAACATGCCTACAGATGAGGGTTGCTCCAGTCCATAGAAGTAATGGTTGAAGGTATGAGGTCAAAACATAATGTGTTCTGCTCTTTTTCCAATTATTGTCATTCTGTAAGGATAACAACAAAAATATCAACAGTAAGTTTAATATGAAACTATTATATGAAATAAATTGATGAACGTCCCAAGCACGACCAGGAAATGCTATGAAAGGAGCATACATGAAAGAGATTTCTTCCAAGATGCAAGACAGGCCCAAGGCCCCACACAGCAAAGACAACTATTCCAACTGCAGGAGCTAATCTGATTGCAAGGGGACTTTCAAGAAGGGCTTCGTATGACCTGTGAAGTAGAAACTGAACATATCAATCGTGATGTGTAACTTGAAAGAAAAAAAAATCTCAATTTCATCTTACATTAAATAATTTCAGTGTAGCATAGTACAACACTTAACTAAGACATTTACCTAACCCATAAATTTGAATATTACCTAAATGCCACCCTCTTCAAAATTTTGAACTATGGGGTGGCTTGCATTTAAAAGAGGGTGTAATTCAAAGTTTTGAGTGGCATGTATACAAATACCCCTTAAAAATTTTACAGTACTTGCTTAACATATAAGAATCAGCAGTAACTTTCGCGTGACCTATGTAACTTGACCGAGTCATTAAAAATGTTTATCATGCAATTCCATCTCATTGAATTTGTTTTGAAAAAAATTTGAATTTTGCCAACATTAGGAGCACCTTAGAAGCTTATTAATGTTTTGGTCATGCATGCCACAGACCTTCCATTCTTAGGATGCTTCCTTTTCGTAATAACAATATTAGTCATTACTTCTATAAAAAAAAATACTAGTCCTTACAGCAGTATAAACTTCCTCCAAATATTTTGCTTTTCAGCAAAATATTACCACAAATCATCCTGAAATTGCTAAGGAATTTGGATCATCTTTTGATAAGAATTTCAGTCAAATCTTGGTAGATAAACTGTCAAGCGTCACACGGTAAGGATTGCCATTGCTCGGTTATATAAAATTTATGAGCAAACTACGTATCAAGACGTACCCCTTACACAAATTCCCATATTAATGTCAGCAATTCCTATACTAATGTCGGCTTTTTAGGTCATTAAATAGAACAGTAAAGCCAAATTCGTTTGCACAATTCTTTCAAACAAGGACTGACATAATGTCAAACGGATGGCAAAAGGAAGAAACCCGGGCTGGCGGGACAACTGCACATACTCATACAATTGGACACAGAAATCATGAATCCATTAGATGCAGCAAGCTATATTTCATTCATATTTAATAACATGGTGATAGTCTGTTTATTTTTGAGTCATGACATCTTTTCACAATATCTATTGTGCAAATAGATGGTTTACAAATTAGTATGCTCGGAAAAAGTTCAAATAGCTTATGCATAAATGGACATGCCCAGCATGCATTCTACATCATAGAAAAACTGAAGGCCATACCTAGTCATATTAAAGATAGCAGATTTTGAAAGAGAAATATCTTGCGTAGGGCTTGGAAAGGCAAAAGCTCGGCAGATGAAGCAGTTGTCTCGATTCAGAACATAGCAATTCTTCCTGTATATGTTGCTTGAAACATACAAATTCCAAGCATCTCGCCGCTGCAAACAACATAAACAATTACTTACACCCCTTAAATAATGTAATATTAAAAAAAATAATAATAAAGGAAAAGATTTATGAAACAACATGGTGATTATTCCTAGGCCATTACCTATTAGCATAAGAATTTAGGTTAATTGGTAATCAAAGATTTAACATAGTATCAAAGCTAGAGATCTCAAGATTGAACCTTGGTGACCCCCCAAATATCTCTAGACTAAGATTAAAATAAAAGAAAAAAAGATGCATATTGAATCCAAGCTGCAAAGCAAAAGCAACTTGCGTGTGAGAGGGCGTGTAAGAATATAAAAATATTTCTAGGTCATTACCTATCAGTTTAAGCTTTTAGGTAAGCCGATAACCAGAAATTTAACGGTAACAAAGTAAACCATAGAAGGTATTTTTTTTTTCAAATATAGACTCCCTACATGGCTACACCCATTGCATAAGCATGCTCATCAGTCATCGCACATAGTTGTTAAATACAATTTTTTATTGATGATCTTTCTGAAGTCACATATTCTTTGATAGAAAACATTTCAAGAGTGAAAATATATTCTGCAATTTTTGTAATAAGTAGCATCTATAATACCACATATTCATAGGGGATAGCTTCAACCCATTTAATCTAAGCCACATATTCTATGATACTCAACAACGAACTTCAACTTTCAACAAAAGTTTTTTCTCAATACACATCACTATTAACTGCAATTATCCTAATTTGAACTCCTTAATTAATCTTGAATTCAATTATAGAGCACAAAAGGACAAGCGAACTAAGGACTCGGTTGATTGGAGTATGTTTTTAGGAAGTTTTAAGTGTTTTATAGATAGAAAAAGAAAGAAAATTATTTCGATATTATAATGTAAAAAAATTACTCTTACATCCGACGTATTAGTAAAGCTA
>JAEMOT010000509.1:0-24005 GCA_019297695.1 Apostasia ramifera | reverse complement strand
CGATCCAAAATCAATTCGATTTTCGATCGATTTTCGATCTTCGATCCATATTAACAGCCTTATGTGGCAGTGAAAAAAAATAAGAATGCTGAGTATAGAGACCTCGTAGGGTGTGGGGTGTAACCTTGTGTTCCCAAGGTTTGGAGAAAATCTAAAAACATCAAAAATTGCAGTTTGGCTTCCTGTGGTTTCCAGTTGAGATGAGTGAAATTCCAGAACCCACTTCCAACTCCATGAGGTTTGAGGCAGCAGATTGGGTTCTAAAAAATTTAACACGGCTCAAAGTGGTTCAAGGATACTAGTCATGTAAACACGGTCATTATTCTAAAGCAGAAAGCAAACATATGAACAAAGCATGTAAAGAAATAGAAGACTACCAAAGAATATGAAGACAGGTAGATGCCAGAAAAATGTTGCCACTGTTGTGCTTTTGACCTCTGCACAATTCAAGCCACTCAAGTTGTGTGTAAACATGCATCAAATAAAAAGATCCATGAAATGAGATGCTACCTTGAATGGTTTAGCCCATCCGCCACAACTGAGAACTCCCAGATCACGAGACAGTGAATTTGAAACTCCAACAGCCATTGTTGATAAAGAACTAGAATGAAAACATGATTTCAGGTTAAACCAATAAATCGAGCACTAGTTTTGCCAAGTCTTCCAAATATTTGTGTCACATTTATACTTCTTAGCTAGGAACGTAAGCTCCAGAACAAGGTAAGTAATCGCCCCAGTACCGGGGACCTACCATCATTTAATCGTCAATAAGGATGCTACGAAGTCAAGATAATGATCCGAGTTTTGAGCTCCCTAACCCCATTCTTAAAGCAATAGACAAAATTCAAGTTCTTTCACATAATCAAGCGCCAAAACCCTTCCTGCTTGACTAAAATCACAGCATGAAAGCCCTAGAAAACACTAGCCCAAAAATTAACAATACCAAAATCAACCGAACTTGCATAAACAGTATCAGCAATGAATAATCCGTTCTCCATGCTTTCCCCCTCAGAGGAACAAGTTCATGTAGCACGTGAAAGCATAAAATCTCGCACAATTCAAAAAATACGCACGTACCCTAAAAAATCGAGAATCGATCGAATCCCTAACGAACTAAAACAGACTGACTGGGAGAATTAGGTGTTCCCTTCTTCAACGCGGCCGCCCAGAGACTGGGGAAGAAGGATCGAGGGCCGCCGCGAAGAAGAATATAGAAGAAAAAAAGTGGGGTACGGCATCCGATGCCTAAAAAGAGGCGGGGAAATGCCGGTCGCGCCGGCGGCGTCGGCTCGGGCATTTCCCTGGGCAGCTGGCCAAATTAATGTACAGGTGTCTCGCGCTTGATAGCGACTTTCGGTGTTCCGTGTTTTGTGTGCTTCACTTGATTTATATTCGGAAGAATATTTAGGATGATTTAATTGGTCAACGACCATTTTGAAATTACAATATGGAAATTATTTTTTTATAATAACTATAGTTGTAAATATTTAAAAAATCAATTTTTTTCTATAATTAAAGTTACAGAATTAATTTGCCGCATTTTTAAACGATATTATAAAAATTCATAAAATTATTAATTTAAAATAATATTTAGATGTTATCTAATATTATAACACTGTAAAATATATAGAAAAAATAAATTATACTCGAGTATCTAAATTTAGATTACAATAATATTTAGGTTCATATTTTTAAAATTTTAATATTTAAATTTCTAATTCTTAAAATTTAATATATACTTTTTTTTTAAATTTTTTAGTATTAATTAATTTTTAAATTTTTTTTAATTATATCTGCCACTCTCTTTTTTCTAGTAAAAAAACTTAAATATTAAAATTTTAAAAATTAAAGACTCAAATATTAAAATTTTAAAAACGTGAATTTAAATATTATTATACTCTAAATTCAAAAATTTGAATGTAATTATCTATAGAACAATGTGAGATTGCATAAATCTCAAATTTTATTTAAAATTAGTTTAAATTTTTTAAAAATTTTCATTTGGGTGCTTGAGGTTGTAAAAGTAGTGTGATTTGATCTTAATTAAAATATAATTATTAATTTTTTACTATTAAGTTATAAGATTATTTTAATTATTAATTTTTTTAATTTCTTAAACTATAATTTTGAAATATTAATATTTATATTTTTTAATTTTAAATTTTTATAGAGAAAAAACTAGAGATGACATAAATTAAATTTTTAAAGAGTTGTGAATATAGATGAGTATAATAATCTTTTAAAATGTATAATCGATTCAAATTAGTTCAAAAAAATTAAATTTCATATTTTCTATCAGAAAATATCAGTAAAATTATAAGATTCTGAAAAAAATAAAAAATGTAGATTTTAACAGCCTCAAAGACCAAAATGAGTATTTTCAAAAATTAAAAATAATTTACGATGCCTTCCTATTTTAGATTTTCAATATAATTTACATATAAAATTATCACATCAAAATTTTGAAAGCTAATTCTTTGTAAGACTAAGTATCAATTATCCTTAAATTCAAAATATTTAGATTAATACGGAGCTGGCCTACCTATAAAGTTTTGATTTTGAGGTGCTATCAATATTTTTAAAATTAATTCGACATCAAAATAAGTAATTAGCTTATTAAAAAATGTTTATGCACAGTAAATACATATTTAAATTTTTATAATTTGTGATGCAAGCCACTACATAATTAACTAAATTGTCAAATTCACATCAGCACTTATTATTATTTTTTTTGATAAGAACTTCAGCACTTATTCTATTTATTATTCTAATTGTATATTTGTGGGACCCTAAATACTTGTTATTATAAGAATAAAGTTATCTTTTTTTTATAACTATTTTTGTATTGTTAAATAAATATTATTTTTTAAAAAATTGAATTATTTAACTAATTATGTTAGTTGTATGATGAAGATTTTTATATATTTATGTAATGCTACGAGTCTGAATGAGTGAATGGTTGGTTAAAAACTAGACACGTGGCGTGCGACCCGCATTGACGGCAGTTAGAACAACGCCGGACTCAATCATTCGCCCAATCGAATCGATCATCGGTTAAGTTTTCGGCCCTTTCTGTTTCTTCTTCTTCTCCTCTTCGCGAGCTCGGAAGCGGTTCCATCGAGGAGATGGGTTTCGTGGCGGTGGTGCTGGAAGGGACGGGACTGTGGGCGTCGGCCTTGTGGGCGCTGCAGGAGAGGAGGCTTGCCATCGTCTACGCCGCGGCAAGCCACGCCGCCCGCCGGACCGTCATCGTCTCGGTCATGATTTGCGTCATGATGGTCGCCAGATGATGAAATCGGGGCAACCGACGATGATCTCCCCGACGACTTTTCCTGTGATTTTGGGACTTCGATTTCGTTGGCCGTATGTGCCAAGCAACGATCTTCCCCCAACTTTTACCGTGCAAGTGGGAGCTAGGGTTTTATTTGGCGACGCCTTCTTCTTGTAAAGAATTTGGTTTCAATTTATTGAAATTTAGAATTACTTAATATACTGTCTTAGTACTTTGTTGGTAGATTGAAACTTATGCTGAGAAATGCAGAATCTTGGAAGCTTAATCAAGCTTCAGGAGGAAATGCAGAATCTCTGAAACTTAATCTAGCTTCAGGACCATGCTTTCGTGGTGAAGCGCCGGTTCCACCTTCAAGCTTTTGACGGATATCTGATTAGCAGATGGGTGGGATATCTCGATCTCGTGCTCGCCATGGAAGAGGTGGGCTTTAAAGAAGCCGTCGTCGTCAGTGGTTGCCACTATTTTCTCAGATCTCCACTCTCTGATCAGCTTATCAACCACATCTCCTGTGGGAAGATTCCTGAAGTTGTTGTCCGTCAAACACATCCTGTTGCAACCTTCTGCGTGCCAGCCAGCCCACATTACGATCCCTTGAACTGCTGGGTGCGAGAATCCCTCTCTCAAGATCTCTTCGAGATATCCTGCCTGAAAAGAGGAAGGTATGTTTCTCAAATCTTTCGTTAAGGCATAATGGCTGCTCTGTTTTCTTCTCCTACCTGGTTTTCGATATTGGCGACGTCAACTTCAGTGAGCCAGATGGGCACTTTAGCTAGCGCAAGCTTGTCTAAGGCAGCCCTCATGAAGGGGATATTCGGTCGGTCGAAATGGGACTCCAGTCCAATGGCAATCTTCTCCCAATTCTTGGTGTAGTACTGGATTTCCTTCAGCTTCTGAAGGTATTTATCTGGCGTCGATGCCGGATCACCGGGCTGCTCCAGCGTGTTGTATTCGTTCAAGAACATGAGAGTGCCGGGATCCAGCTGGAGAGCTTTCCAGTATGCGTCGCCGGAGAAGCCCTGCCCCAGCCTTTGCTCGAAGAAGTTGAAGTGGAGGTTCTCGTTGACCACATCCCAGCCGATGATCTTCCCTTTGTATCTGGATACGACGGAATAGAGACGCCTACCTGCGGCGTTCTTGAGCTGATCATAGGGGAGGGAGGCAACCCATGACATCTGATATTTGGGGTCGTCCCAGAATACATTGTGGCCGCGCAGAGAGATGCCGTGCTGCTGGGCGAAGGCAACCATGGCGTCGGCGGTGGAGTAGTCCTCATGCCATTGGGATCTCTCAGTGCTATACCATTTCATCTCGTTCTCGAAGGTGGTGACGGTGAAGCGAGAGGTGAAGTAGTTCTGGTACGCGGTGTTGGTGAGTATGCTCTGGGGAATGGCGCAGCCGAATGGGAAGTGGGGTCTTTTTTGATTGATGGAGATGGTGGCGTTTGGAAGGATTCTGTCATTGGCATCGACGACCTTCACTTTCACTAGCTTCATGCGAGCCTGCAGGTAACTTTTTCATCAATGTTGCTCAGAGAAAAGATTCTGGAATGGAGACGTACCTGCCGGATGGTTTGGGTTTGATGAGATCTCCATTCTTCCTTGCTGAATGGCTGCAAGGAGACGCTGTCGACCCAGATCTCTGCTTGTGTGTTATTGCTCTGCAGGATTTGTTCAAGGAGAGATCAGAGGAACAGGAAGAATTCCATGAACTGGCAGAGATTTGTTACCTGGAAATAGAGTTTGGCCGGTCCAGCTGCATCAACAGAAAGGCCTCCTTTGAGCATGGACCAGCAGCCAGACTTGGCTTCGACCGCTCCGGCGTGGATAAACTTGCCGCCGGTCTTGAAGATGACTACGACATCGGCATTTCCTTCACTGGTTTGCAACCAAGCTGGCGGAAGATGGAAGTAAGATGTCAACCTGAGAATGATTTCGCTATGAAAAAATGGGGTCTTTTGGATAGAATTGCTCACCAGAGAAAGTGTAAAGCTTGTCTTTCTCGAGATGTACGTTGTTGGAAATGCTTTGATAGGGTCTGCTTCTGCTGTAAGAAACAAGGAACTTGTTGCCACTGTCTGAAGTCCTGTCTTCTATTTTGCTGAAGCCAAATGAAGACCATCCCTTGGTTCCCTTGCTGAAGTCCGGGTTGCTGATGATGCCTCCTCCGTATTGAGGATTGAGAGGCTCAGCCAAACACTACAAAGAGAGAGCAGATGAATGAACGAAAGGAAGAAGATGAATATTGATTGAGTTCCTAGCTGTTAATCTGAAAGTGCAACACTCAATCTAGAGCATACACATGTATGCAGACGATGCATCATCATTTTCATCTCAAGATTATCGGTCAGAGTAGCCTGATAGCCTTCCGGGTGCATATTAATATCCGAAAAATTGAGAACCAACACGAAACCTAATTGAACTAACGAATTTGAGTTGGGCCGATTTTAGTTCTTAAAATATTTAAATCCGATCATTTGATTGATTTTTGGGTCTAATGCACGAGTTTAGTAGAACAGAATAGATTCAGTTCAAAATAATTTTTGTTTTAATTAATTTTTTTATAATTTGATTCTAAGAAAGATACTTGCGAAATATTATTTTGGAATGTTAACTTAAATATTATATTTTAATGTTAAAAAATTTATTTTAAAAATTTGCAGTTAAATTTTTAATTATCCATGTGTTCTATTATTCTAATGTGCATTCCTCTCTTGTTTACTGTCTCCGGCTTTACCATGCATATTCTTATATAATTTTTTTAAAATTAAATTATGATATTTATTAAAAAATTTATATTTCTCGCATTAAACATATTTTATTGTATTTGAACGCAACTTGGATCTAACACAGTCCCAACAGTTTGAGTTTTAGTTGGGTTCATGGTTGCATGAGTCGAATTTGAATTTACTGTCGTCAAATCACCTTAGCTTATTTTTTAAATGTTACAAAAAGTATAAATATTTGCTCGTATCATAGTATCTTATTCAAGTTTGACCCTTACACGATCAAAAATCTCATATCCTAATTATAGATTTAAATGAGATGAAAATTTAATTATTCAAAATAATAATAATATCTAATCGTTAATTTGAATTGACAGTAATTTAAAAGCTAGCGAAAGTTAAAGTTGAAATCTTATCTGACACCAATTCATTTCATCCCGAAAATTAGAATAACTTACATAATTGTATTAAAGATTCATAAAAGTGTATAAATAAAATATTTTATTTTAATTAAAGATATTCATGGAGAGCGATCAGAATGTCATGTATAATTTGTAATTAAAATTTTTCATAAATGTCATATTTTTTTAGTATTAAATATAAAATCAGTAATATTTATGTAAATTATTTTTTCATATTCCATCTTTTTTAGCTTATAAAAACTCAAGCATTCGTGATTAGTTCATAGAAAAAATTAGCAGAGTAATAAGAATATAGCATTTAAATGTCCTTCCAAATATAGCTCTTTATATTTGTAAACAAATTAGAATATTTTTTATGGTTTTTTGATTTCTTGCAAGCAACACTTAAATGCTATGCATATTTACTTAAAAAAATCATTTTCATAATTACATGAATATAACATATTCTCTTGCAAGCAACAACACTTCATCAAGAGGGTCCCACTATACATTTGTTGGCATAAAAAAGAATAATTACACACGCACTATTAAAATTTAATTATTATATATATCTATATATATATATATATATCATATTTAAATATTTAATATTATATATTATTCATTAAAATTATATTTTATTTACAATTTATGTCATAAAATTATATAATATTTATATATAATTTTAGAGATTAATATATAATATTAATAATTTGAATCTTATGTATATAAAATATTTAAATTTTAGTGATACATATATATATCTATATCTATATGTAATTGCTAAAGAAATGTATNNNNTATATATATATGCAAGCAACGAACCTCAATATCTGCAGAATAGTCATATGGTATGGATTCAACTGTACTACCTGTATTTGAAGCATGGTCCCACATTAGTTTCTGAAAAAATTTGAAGAAATTACTTGAAACAATAATAATAATAATAATAATAATAATAATAATAATAATAATAATAATAATGATAATAACCTCTTATGCTCGTATAAATTGAAATTGCTATATTTTCTTCCTTATTCAATTCTATTCAAGGCAATACTTAAATATAATATATCACATCGTCTTAACTCTTAAATTTTTATTTACAAGAATCACGCTTCATTTTTTCGTGATAATTTTTAATGCATGAAATATATACTGTTTTGACTACATATTCATCTGATCATCAAAATTCCATTAAAATAGTATCACGAATACATTATCACAATCTCACGTCGGTTGAGCCCACAAAAAATAAACAATGATAGAATAAAATGAGAAAGACTAGAGTAAAAATTAAAAGAGTATTATATTCACAAAGATTTTTGCGTATCAAAGATCGACACAAACCTAATAAAGTTAAGGAAATCAGCAGCAATTTTACCAAAAGCTTCATTATCCCTTCAACTCAAGCACCCTGAAAACGATGTAAAAATACGTATTCAAATTTATACTCAGTACTACGAACATACGAACGAAGAAGATAGGAGATAAAAAAAAAAAAAAAAGAGAAGAAGAATACCAAGGTGGTCTCCCAGCTGAAAACCTTTGGCCAAGGTCTCACATTTATAAGCAAATATTGCAAGGAACAACATAATTAGAAGGGAAGATCTAATATGCATTATAAATTATATTTGCTATAAATTAAGATATTTGGAGAATTAAGAAAATACGCTTTGCAATAAATGATAATTTCCTTTTATTAATTGAGTAAAAAATTGAATAAACAGTTAAATAATATTAACGGAGTTGGCAGAGTTTTTCATTTTTCTTCAACATTAATTAAATTTTTTTTCCATGAAGTAATTTCTTTTTATTGTCTTCCTAACGGAAGAGTGATTGTTGGCTTTCTTTCAGGAATTTTATTTATTTATTTGATTGAGGATTTTTTTATTTTTTTATTAGAATAATTACCTGCATGTCACATCATTTCACTTTATTTATTCGTTATCCATCCATTCTTAGTTAATTACGCTATGCACACTCAAAACATTATAAAATCTTACATACACACACTTGAGTTAAAATTTAGTCAAAATCTATTTGAAAAAAAAAATATTTCATTAGTAAATCATTAAAATTATATTTTTACCTTTAATAGTACATATTTTTTTTCTTCCTCGATGTCACACTAAAGCGCTAATCTGTCCTAAAATCAATTCACGTTGCGGATATTTCCTTCCCTTACCACAACCTAAACATCAAAGTTTTAAGATTTCCACTCAAAATATATTTAAATATCCTTAAAATAATATAATGAACGGTTTAGATTTTTTGTAACTTAACTATAGTTAGGTTATTGGAAAAATATAATTGCTCATTATAATGAAAACAAGTGAAAGTATGTGTATGTAAAATTTTATAATGTTTTGAGTGTTTATAGCGTAATTAACTAAGAATGGATGGGTAACGCATAAATAAAGTAAAATAATATGGCATGTATGTAATTATTCATTTTTTATTTTATTTTTTGAGGAATTTTCTTTTGTTTGGTATAATCCGTTGAAAACAATTTCATTATTTGCATTTTTCGGGAGCAATTTTGATTTCATTGATGTCAATTTTAGTTTATGAATTTTTTTAAACTGAAATTAGATTGTGTTTATAACAAACCGAACCGTTTTTTAAATTGCATAATTTATTTTCAATATCATTAAAAAAATTTAATCTGTTTTCTTTAATACAATGAAATGATAATCACAAGACAATATAAATAAAATCAAAAATATTAATTATAAAATCCATAATAACGTAATTTTTATTTTTCCATAACACACTGTAACACCTAAAACTAAAATCTAAATATTAGAAAATTTGGGTAAATATCATCGAAGTTTCTGAAATTAAAGGATAATATTATATAGATTTATAATTTTAAAATTTTGTGATAGAACTCTTGAATTTGACATTAATATTATTTCAATCAAATATTTTTATAATTTTTAATAAATTTATTTTAAAATTAAATTATCAAATACAAAATGATAGAAATATTGTCTTTTTCAATTTCAAATTTTTATTAAAAAATCTTGATTAAAATATTAATATCAATTCTACAAATTTTATTAAAAGATTCTTAAAATTATTGATCTACCTGATATTATTCTTTAATTTTAAAGACCTAGATGATATTTTTTCTTATAATTATTATCAAATTTATAATAGCATAACTTGGTTTGATTTTAGAGAATTTTAGAATTGGATGTTATTGTGATATTATGTAATAATATTTAGGGAAGAAAATTATTAAATTATTATTTTAAATGACATCTAAATTTTACACAATTGTAGATATCACCTCATCTATTAAAGCAGATGATCATTATATTTGAAGCTTAAAACGAATTTATTTTACACGTTTTAAATTTGATGCAATTTTTTTATAGCTCACAATTAATTTGCTTAATTGAAATAAAATAAATTTAACTCAAATTCAACTCAATATTTATATAATGATACTTATTTAAAATTTACTAATCTATATTTAGACATTGTATATAACATATTATTTATTAAAGAGATTAATATATAAATAAATACATGATATATATATATATATATATTTAACGAAAATATATTTAATACATATCAAATAAAAATAAGCTTAAAAAGTAAATTTAATTCAACTTGAACAATCAATTTAAAATCAAATAAATTTAGATTAATTTGAATTTAAATTAATATTAATTTACTCAAACTAATGTACTCAAACTCGGCTAATTATCAGCCTTAGCGCACAAAAATAAAGAAGAAAAAAAAAGGTGAAATAAGAGAGACAAAAAGAGTACAATTTTATAGCACATAAATTGGAGTCAAAGGATTTTAATGATAAATTACTTTTAAGTTCCTATAATCTACTGATCATTACATTTTGATACATATGTAAAAACAATGGACCACACACCAATCAGTAATTCCTAGATATTCTATTAAAAACAAATTCATAGATAACATGATTAACTAAATAATAATAATAATTAAATAATACTAATATCTAAGTCACATTGAACCAAAGGTAAAATTAAATCATTTTACTTGGTAATCATTTGAAAACAATAATTTCAAATTTTCAAAATTGACTTCTTCTGAGCTTATCAAAATCGATTTGAAACTCGCCAATTTTATTTCGGTTGAAATTCTCACATTTTTAAGACTTAAGTTTTTCTAAAATCTAGAATTTTAGATCAAAAGTAAAAAATTATGATATGCATTAAACTGAAATTATTGAAATTGAAGCTATCAAAACTATTAAAACTATCAAAATTAATACTTCCAATTTATGATCGAGAAGCAAAACCGAAGCCTACTTTTAAAACCATGGTTACTTCCAATTCCTGAGTTCAAAAAATCTAAAATATTCTCAACAGTAAACCTCTGGTTTCCTTCAAATATTCTTTCACAACAAAACAAAGCAAAAAACAGTATATAATATATTGCAATCATATTCTTTCTCCTAGAATGAAGAAATGTTGAAGTGATTTTAGGTTTTTCATTGTCAAATAAATGACTCATTGAGGTCAGAATAAGATGCCCATCAATAGTTGATTTTTTGCCTCCACAACGGCCACCAACTACTTCAATAAAGATCTTGCATTGAGCATTCCTAGAGTGTCGGCGGCCGCCATTGACAATGATGGCTGTCCACCAGTGTTTTTTGCTTGTAGCGATGCCTTTAACAGACCAACACTGCCAAAAAGAGAGATAAATAGCGAGTGTGGAAAAGTATTGAGAGCAAAAACAATGGAGAGACGAAGTGATGAGTATAGTGAATAGTAAAAGGGAGATTATTAAGAAAAAAAAGATGGATAATGATGTTGAGCAAGGAGAGATGAAATGAGGAGGAAGAGAAAGATGGCAATTCAATCATTCATTTCATATAATAAACCTACTAAAAATCATCATCGAAAGTAGTACTCTCCGAGCTCAGTGAAGAAGAAGCTTATTTAAGTACAAAGAGGACTCGGATTTGAATCACACCATCACGATTTTCAAGTAGCTAAAGAAAACAATGGGTAAATAAAAAAAATCATAAAAACAAAAGGCAAGAAAGAGTAACTCATTACGATGAAAAAGATAATACTTTGCCATGAGACAAATTACAATTGTTGAAGTGATCATCCATTCTTCTTTGGTGGAGTGGGGGAAGGTATACTTTTTTGTTAGTATGAATATGCATTGTGAGTAAAAATTGATTGTCTTCTCCTGATGAAGATGATAAATTAGAGCTCCTGCACTTGTTTCTGATGTGCATGAAACAAAAGAATCCCATTGTTAAGCTTCTAAAAATCCGTTCTTATCAAGGTATGAAATGACCTGCTTGGCCATTGAAGAGGGAGAAGGGCAAACTCCATCCTTCGGTTTTATTAATACCTAAACACAACATTGTAGTTAAGAATAAGATTGTTAGAGAACCTTACTTGGAAATATTTTTGAAATGAGTAAATAGCATTTGGGTCCTTCCCTCTTATTTGCCCTAATTACTTGTTTGAGTAAAAATATAGATGAGTCTTTTTTTTGGTCACATATGTTACTTTTTATAGCAAAACAATAACTGTTATTATAGCTTTTTTTGGTCCGACGATGCTTTAAGCCAACCCTGCTGTAGAGGCAACTTGTTTTATAGGTTTTTTTGCTATAAAAGTAACACCCATTACAAAAAAAGCTCGCCAACGCTTTTACTCAAATTGGTGGACCGATTTACTTAATTTGAAAAGGAGAGAAATCTATGATTCTATATGCACAAAAGAGCAAATAAGAGAGACCCAATGCTATTTATCCTTTTGAAAATAGTAAGAGAATCACATCAGACTTACCTCAGAATTTAAAGGTGGCTCATAAGGATCATCAATCCCTGTAAACCCTGCAGGAGATTATCAGCAAAATTTCAGATCAATAAGGTTACATTCTGCTTTCTTGAATTCCTAGAACTAACCTTTTATCTTCCCAGCACGTGCAAGCTTATACAAGCCTTTTGCATCCCTTGCTTCGCAAATCTCCAGTGGTGTATCAACGAATACCTAACATATAATTCAGTTAATTGCAATTTTCAATAAAATTCAAACCGACAAGGGGCAGAAAAGGAGCTACTAAACAAAGAGATTACTTCAATGAATGTAGACTCGGGGAGCATAGCACGACAGGCATCTCGATCTTTCCTGTAAGGAGAAATCAAACTAGCAATGCAGATGACACCAGCATCTGCAAAAAGTTTTGCTACCTCTCCTACAACCACCAAAAAAAAAAAAAGATTGTCTTTAGATAAACGCATCCAATGACGTAATTTTCTGAACATAAACAACAATAAAAGCAAGTACAAAGCAAAATTACATGTACAATTAGGGGTGGCAAAGCATGTAGACAGATAGGAATTCGGTTGAATCCGAATTCGACCAGCCTAATTAGTAAATTTGAAACCTGACCTGATTAATAAACAGATCAAACTAATGGTCCAAACCAGCCAATTATTTTATGATATATGCGGGCAACCTGCCAACTCAGCTCTTTCACAGCACAAGGGTTAAAGCTAAACTCCGATCCAGCTCAATTATGTGCAACATAAACACAACTCATTCAACAAACAGGTGAAAAAAAGAACATAACCAGATTGCAAAATTTATGAGCGATTGCAACTGAATATATGGCAGAATCATTTTATCAAGAATTTAAATATACAGTTAATAACAAAATTAAGAACTGATAAGGTTTTATAAAGTACCAATTCTTCGGATGTTTTCAGCACGGTCCTCAGCTTTGAAACTAAGATCTTTGTTCAGTCCATGTCTGACGTTGTCACCATCAAGTACATAAGAGAGAAATCCAAGAACATGTAATTCTCGACTAAGGGCACATGCCAATGTACTTTTTCCTGTGGAACATAAATCATCATTAGCTGTAAATGAAACTAAAGTATGACGACATATCTACTAATTGAGATTGAAACAGAACAAATCATGAAAAAACTACATGCATTTTGTGTCTTACAGAAACTTCTCACAAAGTAAAAGAGAGACTATTAATCCATCTAATTCCAGTATTTAGAAAGGTGGTCAGCTAGTTACTAGCTGCTTCATTCACAATTTCCATTCATTACTAATTGCCTTTAACTTGCTTCACTTTAATGAGCACTTAAGATATCCAGGGGAAATAGAGATATCTTCCTTCCTGATAAAGGCTAAAATAAAGGTATTGGTAGAACTGAGCAACAGGAAACTTTAAATAGAATAGAGACTGCTGCCATGATCAAAATTTATGAGATTGATTGGATCTAAGTGTGATCAGAAGACTTATCACAAGAACTTTCATGATCAATTCTCATTCAAAATGGAAACAAATCTTAAGGTGCAACAGGTCGTGCATCAAGCTGCACTCTTGTCAGGCTACTTACATGTTAGATCATAGCTGGATGCTAATACACATACAGAAAGAAATTATCTGGCTGTCTTCAAGCTTTTTGCTCATGATCATGCAATTTTCATTTCAAATTAAAACAACATGCTTAAAGTTAATGCTTTGGTGAACCCCTCACAGCAGATCAATGGATTTCAGATAAAGTAATATGTGTGTTCTCAGCAAAAGCAAGCTGAGGAGAAATTACTGAAAGAAACCATAAAAGAAATATGTTTGGATAGAATAAAAAAACTGTAATGGAATATAAACGAAGGTGTTCCGCAAGCAAACCTGAGCCACTTAGACCCGTAATCCATATAACACATCCTTTTTGATTCAACAACTTCTGTCTTTCAAGTTTTCCAACCGGGCATTCATGCCATACAATATTTGTTGACTTTCCAACATTTGAAAGAACAGGAGTACTTCTCTCTATGAATACGAATACAAGAAATATTCAAAACAGTACTTGAGCTATCATGCTATATACATATATACATATAAGAAAAAAAGTAAACATTGATGACAACAGCATGAAAATAAGATTTACTCTCCCTGTCAATTAACCAGGTATAAACAAGAAAGACAATAAATCTATAAGACATTGTTATTGCAATTCAGCAGAGTAGAACCAAAACAAATTTCCATATATAAATGATGTCACCTATTTTTAAACAAATTTTGCCATACTCATAATGAGACAAAGGCTATCAATGATAAAAGAATATCTTCTGTTATGAAGAAATCATACTGAAAGGGCATTTGGTTCAATGCTATTTAGATATTCATGTTATTCAAATATCAATGTTATATTGATGCCCATATTATTTTTAAATTGCTATTTGTTTGGTTTAATGTTGCTATTTTAAAAGATGATAACGGAAAATTATTTTAATCTCACCTCTCTCAATTACAATTAGGATGACTCTAAATGTGATGCGAGACGAGAATGGAAATAAAATTTAAATTTATAATCAGTAGTAATTAATTAGCAAATTATTTAGATAAAGCTCAAGAATATTTTCTAAAATATAAATTTATATTAAATAAAATTTTAAATACCACAAATTAAATATTTTAAAATTTAATTAACTTAAATCATGATAAATAAAAATTTATCAATTAGATTAGAACTATTAATTTAAATTCAAAAAAATAGATCCGAGGTTTAGAAATTAGGACAGATATCATATAAACAAAATCCAATAGTAATTTTCACTTAAATAAATGTATGACCATACAATTATATTCAAATGAATAATTCAAGTCAAACAAATAATTTTATATTGAAATTGAATAATCAGATTAATTTAATTCGAAAAAAAATTATACCTTAACTTAAGAGTTCAAGACATTTCATTGCAATTAATCCCTAGCATGACCGAAGTGAAGGACCCGGCACGGGTACGTACGGGTGTGGCAAGGGGCTCCGGGAACCAACAGGACGCACTTGGCGCAGGAATTGCTCGGCCCTGGGTGCTTGGTGGATCGTGCGAGCGCAGACGCCCTCAAGCTTGTGTGCTGGGGCGGCGCGCAGGCTTGCTAGCTCGAGGGTGTGTGTAGTTGTTGTCGTGCAAGCAGGCCAAAAATTCGACCAAAGGGAGGCGCATTGATAAAGGCAACTAAGAGATCAGGTAAAGGCAGCTAGCAAAGCATCAGAGGCAGGCACATGTGCGAGGTGCTGGAGGCGAGCGCTTGTTGGAGGTGGGAATCATCGAAAGCGGGTGAGGGTGCGGAAACATTCAAGTGATTTTATACGAGAGTAGAAGATCAACAGTGATTTTTTACTTTTAAAAAATAAAGAATAACTAGGCTCTCTTAAGGATTCTCACCTAAAGCTAACTCTCACCCTTCTCTATCCAAGATATCGACACGTTAATCTTGATCTAGACTCTGAGAAAACTCAAACATCATTTCATTCAACAATAATAGCCTTTATTACAATGCAAAGTAAACCCTATTTATAGAGATCCCAAAATATGATAATAAGAAAATAAAACTAAATGCAAAAAATAATTTTTCAAATGCAATTAGCTAAATAGAAAATTTTTAATAGGAGAAATATGGTGAATCACTATCCTTCCAAGTTAGCTCCAAATTTTTAATTGATATCAATCAGCTAAATTAGCATCATATTATTTCAAATCAGCCCAAATCTGAATCTATAATTAGGATGGAGCAAATTTGAAAGTAATTAAATACAGACTATCATGATGTCCCTACCAAGATGTAATTTTAGAATAACAATCTTCCAATTTTTACAATATTATCTAAATATATCATTAAACTAAACACTCAATTTCTCCAAATAGCATAATAACATCACAATAACATTGAACCAAAAACACCCCCTTAATTAAGAAGTTTAAAAATTTTAAAATGCATGTTTCCTTTAACTATAAAAATAATTAAAAAAAATCATAAGCATATACACACAGGCGTTTATATATGTATGAGCCTTCTCGAGTAGTTTGGACTAGCAATAATTATGTAAGAACAATGATTTGGCACTTGACGTTTGTCAAATGATCAATTGATGTCAAATATCATTCTTTCTTGTTAATGCATGTTAGCTGTCTCTCTGGGATAAGAATTAATCGATTGAATAAAAAAAATCAAAAACATATCATGGTTTTCTTCTTAAGACATTTTTTTTACAATTAATACTATAATGGTACGTAGAAGAAAGAGTAAAATATGTAAGGCATTAAAATGCAATCAACAAAAGCAATGTCGTTCGACAGAGTACAAGTTGCATTCCAACATTCAGTCATCACGGAAATGCTCTGCTTCAATCAATTCAACAAGGAAGTATCAACAATCACACAAACAGGAAAACTAGACACTTACCCGGCTCAGAGCAGCCGCACTCACCATTCTGCCCTAGAAGCTCCCCACGCCGGCTCCGAAACCTGTCGGCAGTGGCACTCGCCATAATTGGGCACGCAAGCAATGGGATCTGAGATGCTGCGCAGCTATTGGCCCACTTTCGGCCGGCAGGATGATGAAGCCCTAGCTGGGAGGAGGTCGGCGGCAGGGGCGACAGGCGGAAGAGGAGCGATTGCATCGGATCACGAGGAAAGAGGGGCAATCGCAAGGGGGAGCCACAAGAAGGGATTGCTATATATGGAAAAGAAAGGTAATGCAGCGAAGCGATGGAGGCGGCGAAGCAGCGGCATCGCGCCGCAGTGGTTGCCAAAAGAGGGATCTTGGGGTCTGTTGAGGCTTGCTTCGCTCCCACTACGTGGCTTCAGAGGAAGGGGAGGGGCGAAGAATGGAGACGGGGATGGGGGGGACATCTACGGAAGACAAATGGCGGAGTAGGTCGCAAGGAAAACCGCTGGATTTCAAGAGGTTTTCCGCCGGGCATTTGGAGGAAAAAAAGGAAGAAAGACCCGCGAAGATGAATGAGGACAATTTTCAGGCCAAATTCACAGCCCCCAGGCTATGACACTGCAACTGTCGATTTTGTTTGATGAATTTAAAACAAAAAATTTTGCATTTGTTTATGGGGTAAATTGCATCTAGGTCCTTGCGATAGATACCATTTCATGCATATCCATAATAATAAAAAAATTGTCCCTAGTTTTGTTAATAACGTTCACTTAGGTTCTTTCATCACGTTAATTTATGATAAAAAAAAATTTAAAATACCCTTCTCTTATTCCTCCTCTTTCTAAGAGAGAAAGAGGTTATAATATTAATTCTATTTAGTTATAAAACTCAATAAAAAAACATTATGAACTATTAATGTATATGTGTTTACATGGGAAACTTAATTACATATCACAAAAAAATTTGAATATTATTTATATATTATTTTTTTTATAAAATTTAAATTATGGAATGATGTGTATTTAAATTAAAAAATAATATTTAAAATTTTGAGTGAATGTATGCAAATGCCTGTAGAAATATATGATGGAGACTATCAAAAATTCTACTAGAAATTTTTTTAGGTGAACCAGAGGATCAATCTCAAAATTCTAAATGTAATTTACTTTTTTGTTCGGCCTTATAACAATCCAAAAGTTATGTTCAAAGTTGTTACTAAATTAAAAATAGATATATTTATGAAAAGTTGTAATCTTATAGTTATGTGAATTTTTTATCAAAATAAAGAATTTTATTTTAAAGAAAATTGTTTCCAAATTAATTTTCTTTAAAACAATTTTTTTTTTCAAAATTAATCCTAAATTAATGAGCAAAAAATGGACTTTGTGCTCTTATATATATTATATTATATTTGCCTAAAGTAATATTTGTTGCAGAAGGTTTTTTTATTTTTTGATTAGCTTAAATATGGTAGACTTAAACCAGCATACAATAGATTATATGATGAGAAGGTAAATCAATGAGTCTACTTCAAGTTAATATTTCAGGCCCCGTTTGTTTGCCTATTTAAAACTAATCTGATTTAATTTTAACCAAGCATATCATATCATACATAAAATTTAATATTAAAAATTAATTTTATTTTACATATTTTACATAATTTATTAAAAATATCTCTATCTAAGTTTTATTTTAACCTTACAAACAAACAGACTCAATATTTAAAATTTAACCCGTATTCGAATCAAAGAATGTAAAAAGACTTAAACTATTATTTTATTAATATTTTAAATTTATTTTAAATACAAATAATATTAAAAATTCACAAAAATTGTTTAATTTAAATTTTAAAAGAGTATAATTATTATTTTAAATTAATCATTAAATTAAATAATTTTTTTACATTCAATACAAAATTTAATTTTAAAAACTAAATTCATTTCACATCTAACATAAATATCTTACTCATTTCTTAATATTAAAATAATTTTATTTATTATTAAATTTATAACAACAACAACAACAACCAAGCCTTAATCCCACTAGGTGGGGTCGGCTACATGAATCCTTTGTTTCCATTGCGCTCTATCAGTTACCAAATTCTTATCTAAGTTTAAGTAATTAAGATCACTCCTTTAATTTCTTGCCATGTCTTCTTTGGTCTCCCTCTTCCTCTTTGTACATGGGCAAAATCCAATAACTCAATTTTTCTAACTGGAGCTTCAATTGGCCTACGATTTAGATGTCCAAACCATCGAAGCCGACTTTCTCTAAGTTTATCCTCAATTGGTGCAACACCAACTTTCTTTCGGATATACTCATTTCTCATTCTATCCTTTCGTGTATATCCACACATCCATCTTAACATTCTCATTTCTGCAATATTTATTTTATTTGTATGTTTCTTCTTTGCAGGCCAGCATTCAGCACCATATATCATCGCTGGTCTTATTACAGTTTTATAAAATTTACCCTTAATTTTGGATGGAATTTTTCTATCGCATAACACACCAGAAGCATTTCTCCATTTTACCCAGCCTGCTTGAATCCTGTGAATAACGTCATTATCTATTTCGCCATCATTTTGTATAATTGATCCAAGGTATCTAAAGCGCTCACTCTTCTTGACAATTTGATCACCAATTGTCACATCTCCAATATAAGTATTTCTTTCTTGACTAAATGTGCACTCCATATATTCAGTTTTTGATCTACTGAGATGCAAACCTTTAGATTCTAGAGCATTCCTCCAAAGCTCTAGTTTCGCTTTAGCTCCCTCTTTAGTTTTCTCAATAAGAACAATATCATCTGCGAAGAGCGGAGGGTTGCGTTAGGCAGTCGACAGCCAGCGTAAAACTTGTCGAATCAATCATGACATGAATCCTTTAGAAAATTTATTATTAAATTTATAAATTAATATATTATTTCTATTTTACTCAAAAAAAAAACTCTCCAATTAAATAAACTAACTCAATGCTTTTCTTGTTTTGTTACTCATCTCATCAATCTAACTATATTCAAAAGAACATTATTTCTCAAAAAAAAAAAAAAAGGATTGAAATAACATGAAAATTAAGACTACTTGAAAATTTAGAAAAACATATGCATTCACTTATCTAAAAAGGTCGATGTTTAAAAAAAAGAAGTCTTAACATCACTAAAAAATTTCATCAAAAAAATTTCAAATCAAATATAGCTTCTAAAATACGATCAAGAAACCCGTTTTTGTTAAGGAATAACTCAAACAAGATCAAACACATATGAACACAAACTTTAACACAACCTATCCAAAATTAAGGTCATGAAAAGAATGAATGAGAGAGGAAGAAGATGATTATAAATTTAAAAGTAGTCGCCAAAGTAGAAATTTATATAATACTCCGGAACATCTACATTGTAGCTCAAGATTTAGGGCTCCGATAAAGAAAGGATCCAAGGCAACGCAACACTAATGACGTTGATGCACATGAAAGACTATCATAGACCCGTAGCGACATAGCCGGCCAAAAAATGCCTCGAACAATCAATGGCAATCAGTTACAATGGTTTTACAACAAGGAGCCAAATCAAACACCATCAGATACTCAAAAAAAATCACAAAATGGAATAGGATTCATCTGCATAATTTTATTTCCCAGGATTCTGGAAAGAAAAATTGGAGGGCTGACCCAACTGATCAAGGCTTGAGAGCTAATGCAAGACCAAACTTGGGGTTCTTATCCAAAGCCTTGGTCTCAAACTCACCAGATAGTGTCAGGAATGACCTGGGTTTGACTTCATGCTGAAGAAGAGCTCCGAGCTTCCCGGAGTTGTTCAATCTTGCCTTGACTGTAGTCTGGGGATCAAGCGCATAGGCTCCTCCAACTGTGAATGTGTTCTCATTGGTTGAAAACCTTCTCGTGATCTCCGCGACCGTCGAGCTCCTCTGCTTCTCATCCAAATGGTAAACATAAGATGCTCGAAGGAGGTCGCCCTTCTCGGCCCTATTGTGAAATTCGATTGACAAATCAAATTATGTTGAAATCTAAGTAAAACATATTACCATAAGTATCATTCATGCAATATATGAATACAATACTCATAATCTCACATGATTTAGACACCTACCTCATGTGAACACAACCAAATATTAACTATTATATCCAAACACCATAGTTAATTGTCATGAGAATTTTTTAAGGGTATTCACATGCATGTTACATAAAACTTTAAATATTATACCCTTATTCAAATATATGTTATCCTATACTTCAAATTTTATGAAGACAGCATAAAAGTAATAAAGGGATTTACGAACAGAACATTGTTTTCTGAAAAAATTATAGATTCTACACTAAATTTTATTAAACTCCAAATCCTAAGCGTTAAAATTCAAAACTAAAACTTAAAACCATAAACCTAAACTTTTAAATTACTTTTAACACTAAAACTTGAACCCTAAATATTAAAAATTAAAAGATAAACTCTCAAAATGAAAGTTTTAATTATTGTTAATTAAATTTATATAATCCACTTTAAATTCAATTTTAATGATACAAAAGTCTTTATTATAGAGGTATGAATCATACATAATAAAATAAGAACTATTCAAAGATTTTTAATAAGCTTTTTAGTATTTTTCTAAAATTTAGTGTGAAATCTATAATTTTTTCAGAATTGAATGTCCTGTACGTAAATCTCCCAAAGTAATATTCAATTTTTTTTGTGGTATGTAGATAATTGTCCCAATTTTCTATAAATTAAATGTACTGAAAAATTTACAATTCCATCATATTAATATTTTTCTAAAAAACGAAAAGGAGGATCTAAGGCATTCAGGCCCTATTTTCAATGACGTGATCAAGTGCACCACCTGTGCAATTGACCCTTTTTAAAAATTACACACCACACACCTAAAAAATACACTCTACACATTTTTCTTACACCTCACACATGTAATTTTTTAAAAATGGGTGTGATATACGTAATTATGGTAATATGGAGTGTTATGTACGTAATTATTTATTTTATTTAAAAAAAAAAGAAAAAAATGGTCAGATTTGGTGCAATCTAACTCAAATTCATCATGATGAGCAATCATATTTCATCTAATTTACCCTAGGTTAACAATAATGGACAACATTTAATAAAGGAGAGCTAGAATAATATTAAAAGATTTGAGTTGTGCACAACAGAATTAGTAGGAACCAAGCATCTAATATTATCAATTTGCATTTTTTGTGACATGTATACACTATTAGGATTGAATATCAACACTTGCAAGTATTATAGTAAGAAATTGACAAAAAAAAAGAAAGAAGGAAGTATATATATAGTTTCTTTTATTTTGATTTAATATATTATCTAATATTATCAATTTGCATTTTTTGTGACATGTATACACTAAGATTGAATATCAACACTTGCATGTATTATAGTAAGAAATTGACAAAAAAAGAGAAAGAAGGAAGTATATATATATAGTTTCTTTTATTTTGATTTAATATATATTTTCTTTTAGGCCCTCAACCTTTGAGTGCTTACTTAAATGATACAAAAAAAACTTTTGCCCTCTAGTTATATTTAAGTGTAGGGCCACCAATTTACATAATATTCTCATCAATAGATAATTCATAAATGATTCCTACTGATCCTAACTTCAAAAATTTAAGAAATATAAAATTTTCAATTTTGAAAAAGAACGTGTGGTCTTAAGAATGACGAACTGAGTCAAAGGTAAGTATTAAACTCCACTCCCAACACTCTTTGGAGACATCTCATACTTATTACACATAAAGCAACAATAACAACAAATCAAGCCTTTATGCCACTAGGTGAGGTCGGCTACATGAATTCTTTGTTTTCATTGTACTCTATCAAATAACAAATTTCTATTTAGATCTAAATATGTAAGATTATTCTTTATAATTTTTGGTCATGTCTTTTTTGGCTTTTCTCATCCTCTTTTATATAAGATCAAACAATTCAACTTTCATTACTGAACCTATAATTTATATGTCTAAACTATCTCAGCTGACTTCTCTGAGTTTATTCTCAATTAAAGCCACCCTAGCCTTTTACAAATATATTCATTTCTCATCTTGTCCTTTCACATATCTTAACATCTTCATTTTTGTGACAGTTATTTTATTATATATAATTAAGAGAAAAATACCTTTAAGATATAGGTGTTTTTAGCTAGGAAACAAATAAAAAAAAACTTACAAAATTATGGAAACATCATAGTCAGGCCTTTTCAAGCCGATTCCGGCAGTGTACTTAGTGAAAACTCCAGAATAGGTATCGAATCCAGCTTCTGCACCAAATACAATGCCATGAGCACCTACAGCAGCAGAAAGATCAACTACTGGGTTCTGCTTCAAAGCAACAACCGTAGCTAAACCAGCATGGTCATGAAAATATTGCACCTCTAGCTGTAAAAAATAGAAAATGCATAAAAACTCTTATATGTCACATAAAAGCTGAATATCACTCTTCATCAGGACATGTAATTACCTTCCCAGAGTTGTATTCAGGAAATTTGACTGTGGCAATAGTTTTTGTAAATGGCAGAATCTCCAAAACAGTGAAAGTGGCTGAGATCTGACAAGCTTAAGATTTAGTCACTTATATCACAGAAGAAATAAACAAGCTAAAACAGCAGTTAAGACTCATTATCTTTTCCTCGAACAAAATTGAGGGTTGTTATACTCACATTTGAATCTGTGTCGGCTTTAACATCGATTATGGTGTTTTTATATTTGTACTGTGTAGCAACATCCAAAGCATAAAGTCCTCCCTTCTTAACAGCTCCGGAAGTAAGTCCCTGGGAAAACGAGTAAATAAAAATTTAGACATCCATGAGATTTGGGTGTGATTGGAAACAACTTTGAGATTTTAAGTATAAGAACTTCAGATCTTAAGTGGAGTTTCTTGCTTCAGATCTTAAGTCGTGATATGTCAACAAATATTGAAGTTTCACAGATACATGAATAGCTGTATGTCAAGTTAGAAGGAACTCAATAATGGTAGTACAACTATTACCATAGATAAAGGAACTGTGCAATGAGAAACACATTGAGTGTGCATAATGCAAACTCTGATGATTGCTATTTAAAGTAGCAAGTTTATTGTCACGTGTAAAATATCAGTAGTCTAGGGAACTATGGTGCAGTATTATTGTTAACACGTGGTTCCTGCGCTGCATCCTGGCCGAACGCGTGGCGCCCGACGGGTCTGTACTTGATTGATTGATTTGCTGACTCAGCTTCCAGTTTTGCAGGACTATTGACCCAGATCAAACCTCGGGCACGAGGATTTATTCAAACATTGACCACGACGTTCCAGGATCATCCCTCGTAACCTCGGGCCCGAGGGTACGAGATAACGC
>JAEMOT010000507.1:200349-218775 GCA_019297695.1 Apostasia ramifera | reverse complement strand
GAAAAAAAGTAATTAATTAAAGGGAGTGATCTAAAAAATATTAAATAAATAAAATAAAAAAAAATATTAAAAAATAAATAATTAATTAAATTTAATAAATAAGAAAAATATATTAAATAAATTAAATAAAAAAATAATTAATTAAAAAAGATGAGGGTAAAACTGTAATTTTAGAGGAGGGTGGGCCCCGGAGGTGCTGTTGGGGGCATTAGCAATTTGCTAATTTATGCTGCCTCGAACTCTACTGTAATATACATGATAAGTTCTTTTTAATATTTTTTTTTAATGGTCTAAATGTTATGCCATAATTTTTTTTTTTTTTGATAATAATGTTAGGCTATAAATAAGGAGCAGAATTTTAGACATCTAGTCACTATACCCTGTTTAATCAATTAATCTAAAAAATATAATGATTCATTAATAAATAATTGATAAAATTGTATCCAAAATTTAGGTCCGAAAATTATTAAAAACTCAAATTAAAATTTTTAAAATCTTAATTTAGTTATTTGAGATTATAAAAAATAATATTATTTATTATTTTTTTATTATTATGCTATAAACTTATTCACAATTATTAACTTTTTTTTTACTTTATAGAATAATTTTAGAATATTAATATTTATATTTTGGGTAAATTGTACTAAGACTTTTGAGGTAAGCCACTAAGTTCGCACAGATCCACAAACGTCTAAATGCCACACACTTGTCGCACCTGCCCTTTGAGCAAGCATGGTCGTCGCACACCAAGACCACCTGCATTTTCATGGTAGTCATACGCAAGTAGGCTGCACTTAAGCTATTGTGCCTGCCGGCAGTGCACAACCGTTGTGCGCGCGAGCAATCCACGCACGATCACTCTTTGAGCCTGCAGAGTAGGCACAACTGACATGCGTGCATGCTAGTAGTCTACGGCCTTGTTTGGCAAGACATGCATATTAAATTTGTCCAAAATTTAATATGCCAACCAAACACTCATCACAAGCCAAAATTACGATAGTGCCATCGTTTGTGCGGACTGAACGGTGATCGGTCTTTTGTGACTAGGGCTACAGAGTAAGGCAGCAAGGTTCCAGTCAAAACCATCCGCTCTTCATTTCAGCCGATTTCTTTTTCCTCTTCTTCCTTCGCTACTTCGCTAGCTGCCGCAGATCTGTTAGCAGTCGGCGGGTCAACAAGCTGAGGTGAGCGATCAACTATTTTTACCCTAACCGCTTTTCCTGTCAACAAATTTCTTCCTTCCTCTTCTTGCTTCTCTGCTTCGGCAGCTCCCGCAGATCTGTTTGACGTCGGCGGGATAACAAACTGAGGAGAGCTTACAACTACATTTACCCTAACCACTCTTCATTTCAGAAGATTGCTTCCTTCCTGTTCTTCCTTCGCTCCTTCGCCAGCTTCCGCAGATCTGTTAGACATCAGACGCGTAACAAGCTGTGGTGAGGTAAGAACTACATTTACCCTACTACTCTTCATTTCACAAGATTTCTTCCTTCCTCTTCTTCCTTCTCTGCTTCGCCAGCTGTGCGTGAATGTGTGACGTCGGCGGGGTAACAAACTGAGGTGAGCTTACAACTACATTTACCCTAACCACTCTTCATTTCAGAAGATTGCTTCCTTCCTCTTCTTCCTTCGCTCCTTCGCCAGCTTCAGCAGATCTGTTAGACATCAGACGCGTAACAAGCTGTGGTGAGGTAAGAACTATATTTACCCTACTACTCTTCATTTCACAAGATTTCTTCCTTCCTCTTCTTCCTTCTCTGATTTGCCGGATGCCGCAGATATTAGCTGGAATTGCATGTCATCTTGCTCGGCCAGTTATTACAAGGGATTGCTGTTATCAAGCCAATAGAGAAGGTTGGTGCTACCGGTTATTGCAGTGGTTTTATTTTTATAACATACATATTTGTTTGTTTTTGATCCAATATGCTGTTTCATTACTTATTGATGTGTCATGATTTCTACATTCACGGATATGTAAAGATAAACGCAGCAGCTCAACAATGTTTTTTTCCTTCAGGTTTCTCACAACTCTGTGTTCTGAGGGACTGAATGGTTTACTAGTTAAATTTTGCCTGTGTTTGAGGAGCCTGCAAGTTTCAGACAACTGAGAAGGTGTTTAATTCTTTACTTGTTTATTATCTGCCAATACACTGCTTTCTTTTGTTTGGGGTAATAATCTGAATGTGATAGCGGCTAACACAACTGTTTACTATATTTTTGGGTTGTACGCAGTGTAAATTACTAATGGAGTACTGTAATTTAAAGTTTATTTCCTTGATTTGTTTATTATTTTGTTCATTACACAGGCAAGCATAATTCATACATGTGGCGTTTGTTAAATTTGTAGTGCTTGTAAATTTCAATGGTTTGTTCTGGTATCCGGCAAAATTATACTAATGGTTTCACCTCATATCACGCTAAACAGTAAGTACGTGGACCAATTTCAACTCGTATTACTTGACACTGTACTCCTTACTAATCAATCCTCCCTAGGTCTTTAATAGAATTACAAGAAAATGTAATAATAAACAATTATACGTACTCTGACCTCGTATATTGTTCTAATATTTCCAATTTGGGTTTCATGAAAAACTTGTTAGTAGATGCTTTATTATTGGTACGCTAATTTGGTCACAAGTTCAGGCACCTTTGCAAATTTATAATTGTAGGTATCAAACTAGGATAATAATTTTGTTGTGGTTATTTGCTTCAGAATAGCAAATATTTCATAAATATGCCAAAGAGATACAAATACAAAGTATTAATTATGAATAAATATAACTGATATGCATTATTTGCTTGTATATTTACATGTGCAACTTTTCTTGAAAGGAAGTTTACATATATTACACAAAACTATTGGTAGGGAACTACCTAATGAAATATTTTGCTTTAAATATCTTGTTAGTCATATATGAGCATGAATTACTTGAAAATTAGGATGCCGCGTTGTCCTCAACCAAAAGACTGTTTGTCTAGCAACAACAATAGAAGATCAGGTCATATGCGAAATAGGTTGATAACAGATTATTTCAAGCGTAAGTGTCGATTACTTTTTATATTACATTGTTTATACATAATAATACATCGTATTTACCATGAATATTTGTAATGAAATAGTTTTGTCTACTTATTTCATTGCCTAGCATACTGTCAAACAGATTCCAAGCAATATACTAACGTGCAACGATTAAAAAGAAAGATGTTTCCAATTGACGTCAAAAGTGACGCCAGTTCATCAAGTGATGATCACAGGCTATTTCAAAGGCAAAAGTCATCTCAGATAGCTAAGAAATCAGAGAATAACGATGAGTACAAGCCCGCTAATTGGGAGTTCAAAGGGCTACGAGAATTAGAGAAGGAATGATTGATTGAGGCAACATATGAAGCAAAACTCAAGGATCAAGTCCACTCAGGGAATCCAGTGGCTACTGAATGGCCAATTGTTACAGCACGATATATTGAGCTAGGTGGAAGGCCATTCTCATTAGAAAAATTAAAGAGTGGTTGGAGAAAAATTAAAGAAATTTGGAAGTTATTTTATGATCTTTCACAGTTGTCCGGATGGAAGTTCAATAAGAAGGAAGGTTATGCAGAGATGGAATTACAATTCTGGGAAGAGCTTTTTATGGTAAAAATTCAAATATGTGGATACCTTTGTATTGTATTACTAATAAAAATATATGAATACTATAAAAAAATTAATAGTACTCCTCATTATGTTGCAGACCAAAGGTGATAAGTATCGTGTATGCTTTGGCCAAAAATTTATAAAGTTCGAGAAGATGGAATTTATCTGTGCAGCTAGTACTGCTCGCGCTTTTAGGCCAGAAAAATTGCAATCGCGAAAGGGTAAGCACCATACACGATATTGACAGTGAAGAAATGAAGAGCGATGGGTCCAACAAAAAGAGATCACGAGGGAAATCTACCAGAGATTCAAACTGCTCTGGAGGACAGTTTAGTAAGTTAGAAATCGATCCTGAATATACCAGTCAATTCACAGTTTTCAATGAGCAGAAGGCAAGCTCACATAAGTTACATTGAGCTTGTCTTGAGAAAGTCAGCAAAATCTCTAATTTATCAAGTGCAAGAAAGGCAGCCATTATGGAGCATGTAGCTGCTCATGACAATCTCAAATTGACTTTCCTTCATTTTGAGGATGATGATCTCCATGCTTGGATTGACATGGTGGTACCTAAGCTTACTTCTGCGCCCTCATGGACCAATCGCAATGAGTCTGATGATTAGATTTGCTATAATTTATTTCTACTCTACTTGAACTAATAACTATTTGTGTTAATTTGTTAGCCTCTTTCAAGTGGAACCTATTAATGTAATTTCATTCCTAAAGTTTTCAGAGTCATGAACAGTTGCTAGATATTTGTTGTGTTCTGATTGATTGCATAGTTCAATGTTCCGATGCTATTTTTCATTTTTCTCTGTTATGATAATGTTATTTATTTCTGTTATAGATTGAAGATTACTACTCAACGAAAAAGAACTTCAATGAATCCTGACAACAAAAACGAAAATATTGATAGAGACATTATGTATGTACATGAGATGGTTGCCCAATCAATAGGTAAGCATGTGCAGGAAGTAACTGACAGTGTAAACAGACAAGTAGAAAGATCATTACGAAAACCGATGTACACTAGACCATTTACTGGGCATGAGTACATGGTCGATTTACTTAGTGGTCATGAAGCACGTGCAAAGCAAGCTTTTCGTATTTTGCCTTCCGATTTCATAACACTGGTGAATATATTAGAAAGTAGATCAGTATTGGAGAGTACACGAAACATATCATGCCAGGAGCAATTAGGAATCTTTTTAAAGATAGTGGCACATGGTGACGCTGTGCGTGAATGTTCAGAGTTATTCCAGCATTCTACGGAAACCATAAGTCGGGTTTTTAATAAAGTCGTAGATAGGTTGATGGAGCTTAAAAATGAATTCATATGCATGCCACATCAAATTGATGATGTCGACCCCATCCTAGCCAAGAGCAAATTTCATTATCCATATTTCAAGGTGACTGAAAGACTGTAATAATTGATATTTCAAGGTGCTTTAAACATATGTTTGCTGATTACTTTTTCGTTATTGTTGATATGAAGAATGCTATTGGAGCAATAGATGGAACTCATATTGATGCTCATGTACGAATGGAGGTACAAGAGCAATACAGAAATCGAAAGGGCGGTCTATCACAGAACGTTATGGCAGCTGTCGGTTTCAACAGAATGTTCCATTTTGTACACCCTGGCTGGGGAGGTTCTGCCGCTGACATGAGTGTATTGCGAGATGCATTTGCTCAGGGAGGTTTCATGGTTCGAAGTGGTGCGTAATAATCGTAATTATTATGTGAAGAATTGTAAATTATGGATTTTCTTACTAATGAAAATCAATCTGCAGGAAAATTCTACTTAGTAGATTCTGGATATGCGAATACATCTAAATTTATAGCATCACACAAAGGACATCGATATCACATAGGCCTGTTTAAGAATCCAGCATCAAGACATTACAAGTGTCCTGAAGAGTTGTACAATCACAGGCATGCATCACTTAGAAATATTGTTCAGCGAACATTTGGGATATTGAAACTGCGTTTTAAATTATTGGCTAAAATGCAACCATATCCCTTTGCCATTCAAGTTAAAATAGTCATTGCATGTTGTGTTTTACACAACATAATGACAGGAGTCTTAGGTGATGCTGAGATTAATAAATATCTGATAGGAGAAGACATTAGTTCTAGTCTTTATGCTGACATGGCAGTTCATGGTATCGATGATGAACTTGAATCAATCAGCTGTCCTTTAATTGGAGACTCACATTTGGGCAAGGAAATCAGATCCCAAATAACTACTGAGTTGTGGTCGTCCCATACAGGTATTTTGATCACAATTGAAAAGTAAAATAATATGCGTTATATTATCTATTCAATTACAATCACATGTTATTGTTTCTTTTTTTTCAGGATCACATCTTCGGACTATTTAAAGTACTTACAAGTATGTTAAGTTTTCCTTGAAACAAGGAAGTGATACAATGTATTAGATTCCCTCTTTGTTCTCTGATGGATACATCGCAGACCGAGCCAGTAACCGTTAGATTCAAGCTCTTCCATTCTTGCAAGCATTTCTCGACATTTGCTTTGTTCCGAGCACATGTATGAACCTTCGCCCCTAGTCCGGCCAACTATTCCACAATTGCTTTCCTGTTAATGATATTGTTATGACCAACTATCAAAATGGAGATGCGAACATCATGCACCAAAATACATTAAAAATATGGTTATTCATCACAAATGAGGGCTAAGCATAATTAGCTAACTAAGTGTACATATGGGCTTTTGCTGATGCAGTATGTTAGGGGAAAAATGTATCACGTAAGAGCGACCCGATATGTGATGTTTTAAGGCTAATTTTTTTACTGATTCTCGAATGGCGTTCTCAAATAATTCAAAAGGGTTTAGTCAAATTGAGTCCCAGAGTCAAATAACAAATGATTGGCAAAATATTATCAATCAAATAGAGTATCTAAGTAAGTCTCTAGCCTGAACACACCCATCAGTCATATCTTAGGCCATCCTTTTATTGTATGACCTCTAGAGTATGAGCTAGGAATAGGAGATCATCATGATATGATTATAAGTATAGGTGGTTGCATAACTGTTGTTACGATAAGGTCATCTAGCGTTAGTAAAGTTTACTTAATCTGCCTATCACTACTTTCTCCGTCTCCTTTATTATAAATAGTTATATTTATAGGTGTTGGAGGATTTTTTAGGAATTCTCAGGTGTTGCAATATGAGAGGATTGTTTGACGCTTTTTTCAGCTCTTTGTCTCTATCGAACCTACGTTATTTAGCCCGCTCAACGTAATAATATTCAGCATACAGACAATGACGAAATTGATCCACCCTCTTCTTCTTCGCTTTTTCTAAGCGATCGACTTCTAGAAGGATAATTATCATTCTTCTACATCTAAAACTCACCTTTATTCTTATCATTTTTTTTAATCCTAGTTTTGAAATTTTTCCTTAAATGCGATAAAACTTATATATGCAACGCATATTATTTAGAGCCCAGATTAAGTGCTATTAAGATCTACGACCATTATGTCTGATACATAGTCATAGTCTCATAGATGTTGGTGAAACAATCCTCAAATTTGAAGCTTAAATCAACAAAACAAAAAATCCTTTAATTTGAAGCTAAAAAAAAAAAAATATATGAGAAGCCAAAGCTAGCTCTATAATCTATATTAGAGGAGAAGGAGAAGAGATCAAAGAAGAGGAAAGGTGCACCCTATGCCCTTGGTGCCGCCGGTGACCAAAGCGGTGGTTCCATGGAGAGACCACCTCTTCTCAATCTCAGCCTTGAACTTTGCAGCCATGAATCACAGTACCACTCCTCTCCCTCCTTATCTATGTCTCTTTCTGAAGACTGGACTCTTAAGTTTGGAGTACTGAACATATAATAATTCTTTGAAAAATCATACTTTAAGCGCAAGGCAATAATTGAAAAGAGTTAGGTGCCTGTCAAACGGACTTGGCAATAATGGCTTAGTTATTATAAAGGGTTAATATATAGTTTGGCTCAGCTCAAAGATCAATAGCTGCTTGATATATATTTGTATTAATATTTATGGGACGTGCGCATGGCCGAAGATAGCGTGAAGTAATTGTTGAATGATGTCCTAATAGAAAGAAATCGCTGAGCCAAAATACAGATCTTAACAGTCATGTAGGTTAATAAATAATAGTGAGAATTATACAAGAATCAATTATCCCACATCAAAAAAGATAGGAAGATGAAAAATTCTATAGTTAAGTGCGCATTAGACTGGCCTTCCAAAACTTCCAAATTAACCTAAATTTTACGATAATATTCTCCACAACTTTCAACCATGCACTACTACTTATTTTTGATATTTTTGCTTAAAATTTTTTATATTTTATCAGATTATCAAACTTAAATAATTTAGTTAATGAAATTTTAGAAGGATTAAATTAACCAAATTTTTAATAATTGTGCCAACAATATTACTCTTGTGCTATTCAAAATTTTAAATATTACAATTGTTTATCGTAAATATCACCCCATGATTTATATTTTGTAAAAAAAATTCATCATATAAATAACATTTAAAATTATAAAAATATGTAGGTAATTATTATTTTTTAACTCAGCCAATACTGCTAATGTAGTAAATGCCTGATTAATGTTTTATATTTTAACTCAAATTCATTCCATTAAATTAAAGTTAAACCTATTTAATATTTAACCTTTAAAATTGTTTGTTTATAAGGTTAAATTTAAAAAAATTAAAATTAAACTTGAATAGAAATATTTTTTTTATTGAAAGTTGTGAATAACGTGAAATAAAGTTAGTTATTATGTTGAGATATGTGAGGGATGTTATATAAAATTAATTATTATATTGGGATATGTGAGGGATGTGATATAAGTTAGTTATTATTTTAGTAATATGTGTAGGATGTGAAATAAAATTAATTTTTAATATTAAATTTTATATGTAATATGATATGCCAGATTAAAATTAAACTAGGTTAATTTTTAACTTGAAAACAAACGAGTAATCTTCTTGATACTAGTCAGTATTCAACAACATCTACATAAAATTACAGTAGAGTGAAATAACAAAAAAGAAATGATTGGTTCCATTGAGGTTACAACATATTGAGGGAAAAAATTGTCGTATCATCCAATCGTGACTCATGGACGGATTAGACTAAATCTCTAAAGCACAGTCAGTCGAATAAGGGTTCTCGAACAACCTAAGCAACCTGCTCAAAGTGGGTTCCCCTGATCGAACAGCATGGAGCTAGCTGAACTGCTTGGTCAAATCACTGGCTTGTCATTAAACTTAGTTAACACGACATAGCCACCCAATGACATGATGACCCCCTATAAAGACAAAGAGGAGTTGGCTACCATTAATATCTGAGCTGTCGGGCAGTGTGAGCAGATCTGACCACCGACATGCCGTCCTATTGTTCTCTCATTAATGAAGTCCACTTGAGTTACCTAGTCTCATCTATCCCATTCTCACTATAAATGACCTCATTTTTGGTGAGAAAGGAGGTTCTGCAAGGGGGTTTCGCTGGAGCTAGCTAAACATTGTTTACTCTGGTACTGGGGTGACAACCTCCTTCCTGTTTGACCAGCTATTTTCCAGTATAATCCCCTCAACAGTCCGCAGCTTGCCTTCATCCTTCCATTTCCTTCAAGGGATCTGCCTTAAAAAAGAACTACTTCTTTCCTCTTTGCTTAACTTTGTAGCTTAACTAATCTTCTCTTAATTCCTCATATGGATTTTTCACCTAAACACAACAAAAGACATGTCATTGCATCAAACGGACAACATCAGTAATTTAAATTCAATTTGAAAAAATGTGTTTTCATCCATATATATTCAGTGCTATGCCTGATTGTTACAGTCAAAATTTATGCAAATTTGCTCAATAATAAATAGGATATAAACTTTAATTGACATAAAACTTTAATATAATCTTTATTTATGTTGCAACAATTGCAAAAGTTTCACATCAGAAGATTGAGAACGAAGGCAATCATTAATTAATTATAAAGGCATCATCATCCAACAATATCCTTTGAAACTCTGTTGCATCTCATGAACAAACTGTGAACAAGATTGCACAACAAAAGAACCGAGTTCAATATTTCCTCGCTATTCATATTTATTTCTTGTGTTTCCATTACTAGAAGCTTTATTTTGCAATGGGATTTTCATGAACCAAAGAGAACCATATTAGACAAATAGTCAAGCACACAATAAATGAATTAAACAAAAAAAGATTAATCAATGTGTTAGTAATTAATTTCATCTAACTGATAAAAGTACAGCAGAAATAGGATCAATGAAAACAATAAGAGTAAAGTAGATGAAAAAAAGATGTCAAATTTATGTGGTTCAGCCCAAAATTTTTCCGATTCTACATCCATCGGAGAGAAAATAAAAAAATTCACTATTGCAGAAGCCTCAATATAAGTATAGTCACACAATGGGAAAGAACAAACTCTTGTAAAGAGTTGGATTAATTACCAAGCTTTCATCAAACTTTGATAACTTGACACCACAATCAATAGGAGCGCTAATCAAATTGTAATTAAAATGTTATAAAGTACTACAGAATCAATTACCATGTGCTTTCAACTAAGTTCTTGTAAAGTGTAGGTCATCAAACTTTAATAATTTTGGTATCACAATGTGAAATAAATAATATTAATGTGTTTAAAATATCTATAAAATTATATTTATGTATTAAATATTTAATAAATAAATAAGATAATTTTATATATTATGCGTAAATAAAAAAATTGGAGTATAATTTGATGTTATCTAAAAGTAGTGTAAAATTTGTAATTTATAAATTTCATTGGGATATAAGTAATATTTAATCTTTGATGATGAATTATATAATATTTTATAATTAAAGTGTCCTTCATATAAGTACCTCGTGAGTTTATCCAAAAGTTATAGAACTGGTACAATATACCATGCCCTCAACTAGCTATTATATAGAGTCAATATTTAAATGTTTTAAAAATTTTAAAAGTCAATTATGAGGGTTGCAATTTTGCAAAATTATGCGTAACAGAAAACTCGAATTACCAAATGTATTTAGAGTTAGTTATATAAATTGAAGTAGATAAATATGAAAAATAATGATAGTGAAATAGTGATATAACCACTAAAATACTAGATTTATACAGCTCAGAAAGATCTCACTATATTAACGAGAAAAAAGATACAGAGACATTCTTATATATGTTAAAAACCAAATAGTAGAAGAACTTTATACCAATTACTTGATTTTCAATCTGAGATGAGATATAAAAAATATATTTTGTTCTTTTTTCTGATTAGACTACCTAGTATTTTGATCGCAATTAAACTATCGCACCATTTAATTATTAGCACAGTAATATTTTGGGATGCAAATTAAGTCCAACTGCTCAAAGTCATAAGATTAGATTTTGTTTTAAAACTTTTCTTTCAATCCCCTATGAAAATTTCAGCAGAGAATCGACAGGCACGGCCCTTCCCTTTAGTAGCAGATTTCATTGAGAAATCAATGACTACGTCTCAATTAGATTTTGACATTAATATTAATGCCCCTAACACTAATATTTCTTTCTTCAAACATTCAATAATAATAACACTAATATTTCTTTAATGTAATATTCCTTTCCCCACTTCTCACACTCGCTCAAATTGGAATAAAAGCAATAACATTTTTTAAAAACTTGTAATAAGTTGATTATTGGTTAGAAAATTTTCACAAGACACTTTAAGCTTGATTAATCAGGAAATGAGGAAATCTTTAATCACTTAAAAAATAATATAAAACAATCTATAAATACTTTAGAATATTAAAAATATTCAACCAAGTTTTAAGTAAATCTCATATGAAAACTTATAATTAAGCATATAATTTACAGTTTCATATAAACTGTTCATAAAACATTAACAATCTGAAGTACGTCAATTTGGCTAATTTATTTATTATCAATAATTCATTAAACTTGACAATTGATGAATGATATCGGGCTGAACATGAAAACTATTTATATATACACTTAACCTGCTTGATTTAAATAGTATACAATTATATGCTTATGAATTAACTTGAGATGAGCCAATCACAATCACAAGAGATTTCCAATTTTCTAAAATAACTCTTATTAAAATACAATACTAAACATAATTATCTGGTACATGACATAATACATAATTTATGGTCATAAATAATCATACCATACAAATTATTTATTATAAGTACTTGAATTACCAAGAACATTTATTTATTATAAGTACTGTTATAAAATACATGAATTACTTAGAAGTGGACATTCCACCATCTATAGCGATCACTTGTCCTGTAATATAAGAAGCCCCAGGCATGCACAGAAATGCGGCTAGTGCTGCTACTTCCACCGGTTCTCCGATGCGTGCCATCGGAACTCCTATGGCCTCTATGGTCAAATCATTCTTTGATTCGAAGTACTGCATGTATCACTTCACAATTATATCGCTTTTAAGGAGAAAAAATGCATATAATTGAACCTTAATTTATGATAGATCTAGAATATATTACATGACATCTACTAGTTCTTCACATTAAATTAAGAAGGCATTCAGTTCATTGTTATTTTAGTGTTATGATATGTAATCAAGATGTCATGACATCTAGATATCATCTTTTGACTAATAATTTTATAATCTAATAGAAGATTATTTATATATATCATTAAATCAAATAATTACTTTTTCTAGATAACATAATATAATATCAAGATAATATTGAATCAAATGCTCCCTAAAGCTTATCTTATTTGATGTTCATAATTGTGCAACTTATATTAATATCTTCTAGGTAATAAATAGGCATTTTTTAATCTTTATTTTTGATCTCTCGGTCACATCCCACGTAGTTTGGCGAGCTCAAGATCTATACAAATTAAATATTAATATTTTGTGTCATTTTTAATTAATTTGGGCCATTTTTTTAAATAATTTTCTGACGTTGATTCATGCTTCATTACCAATTCTAGCAAAGGAGTAGAAATCGGCCCTGGGGCGATTGCATTTGCTCGAATGTTGTCTTTGGCCCACTCCATTGCCAAGTTCCTTGTAAGCTGGTTCATTCCTCCTAATAGTTTAATAGTTTAATTAAGCATTAATGAATTATTGTTAGCAATAACTTATATACCAAAAAATTAATTAACTAGTTACCTTTAGTAATAGCGTAAACAGTAAAACTTGGAATGGCTATCAGCCCTGCAACAGAGGAGATGAAGACAATGCTGCCAAACCCAGAAGCCTTAAGAAGAGGGTGAGCGAGTTGACTCAAGTGGACAGCTGACTCCAAATTAGTCGACATAATAAATGAGTAATCTTCTGCTGTAAAATCCAGAGCATTCTTATACCTCGATGTTCCAGAATTATTGATCTGCAAATTATATTTATAAATAGACTTCAGTTAACTAGTAAATTACAATTATATTAATATTTAAAGTACTTACAAGTATGTCAAGTTTTCCTTGAAACAAGGAAGTGATATGATGTATAAGATTCTCTCTTTGTTCTCTGGACGATACATCACAGACCGTGCCAGTAACTGTTAGATTCAAGCTCTTCCATTCTTGCAAGCATTTCTCGACATCTGCTTCGTTCCGAGCACATGTATGAACCTTCGCCCCTAGTCCGGCCAACTCTTCCACAATTGCTTTTCTATTAATGATATTGTTATGGCATCAACTATCAAAATGGAGATGAGAATATTACACACCAAAAGATATTAACGATATGGTTATTCATCTCAATTGAGGGCTAAGCATAATTAGCTAGCTAAGTGTACATATGGGCTTTTGCTGACACAATCATACCGTATGTTGAGGGAAAAATGTATCATGTCAGGGTAATCTGATATATTAATTTTTTACTGACTCTCGAATGGCGATCTCAAATAATTCAAAAGGGTTTAGTCGAATTGAGTCCCAGAGTCAAATAACCAAGGATTAACTGAACTGTATCAATCGAATGGAGTATCTAAGCAGGTCTCTAGCCCAAACACACCCATCAGCCATACCATCCTTCTATTGTATGACCTCTAAAGCATGGGCTAGGAAGAGGGGACCATAATGACATGATTTTAAGCTTGGGTGGCTGCATAACTGTCCTTGTCATGGGTGATTTGACATTAATAAAGTTTACCTAATCCATCTATTAACACATGCTCTCTCTCCATTATAAATAATTATATTTATAGTGGTTGGGGGATTTTTTTGGGAACCTCAGGTGTTGCAATATGAGAGGACTTTTTAACCCTTTTTTAGCTCTTTGTCTCCATCCCACCTGTGTTATTCAGTTCGCTCCACGCAACAATATTCACCATACAGACAATGACACGGTTGATCCATCCTCTTCTTCATCTTTTCTAAGCGACTTCTAGAAGGATAATTATCATTCTTCTATATCTAAAACTCACCTTTATTCTTATCATTTTTTTTAATCCTAGTTTTGAAAGTTTTGCCTAAACGCGATAAAACGTATGCAATTATTTAGAGCCCAGATTAAGTACTATTAAGATTTACGATCATTATGTCCTGATACATAGTCATAGATGTAGGTGAAACAATCCTCTAATTTGAAGCTTAAATCAACAAAACAAAAAATCCTCTAATTTGAAGCTAAAAAAAAATATATGGGAAGCCAAAGCTAGCTCTATTAATCTATATTAGAGGAGAAGGAGAAGGAGAAGAGATCAAAGAAGAGGAAAGGCGAACCCTATGCCCCTGGTGCCGCCGGTGACCAAAGCGGTGGTTCCATGGAGAGACCACCTCTTCCCAATCTCAGCCTTGAAATTTGCAGCCATGGATCACTCCTTCCTCTCCTTAATTGTCTCTGTCTCTTTCTGAAAACTGGCCTCCTATTTATACTTGTCGTTATGCCTGCACTGAGGAGTAAAGATAAAATTACGAACGAAAAAGCAGTGGATATTAAATAGAGCATATGTACTTCACTTAGAAAGGCATTTACTTATATCATCTCTACAATAATCACTCATTTTTTAAAAGGAAAAGTTCTATCATGCTTTTCATGCCTAACATCTAAAAAGGTAAATTGTAATCTTCCATCAAAGTTTGGAGTACTGAGCATATAATAATTCTATGAAAAATCATTACTTTAACCGCAAGGCAATAATTGAAAAGAGTTAGGTGCCTGTCAGACGGACTTGGCAATAATGGTTTAGTTGTTACAAAGGGTTAATAGTTTTGCTCAAAGATCAATAGTTACTTGATGTTTGGAATAATATTTAGGGTAAATAGCATTTGGGTCCCTCTAGTTTACTCGTATGGGCAAATAGGTCTCTCGAATATTCAAATGTAGCAAACTAGTCCTCCAGTTTGATGAAATATACACGTAGGTCCTTAAGTCGTAACAGACGTTAAAAATCACCTCTCTCTCTCTCCTCCCGATCGTCACGCATGGGCGACGCAGCCAGACCCTGGCTGCTGTGCGGCATGTGCAACCCACCGGCGGCGGGTCCGGCAGCCGTGGGGCGTGTTCGACCCACCGACAACCGCGCTGTAGCCGGCGGGTCTCGCCAGCATCGCCTGTGCGCCGGGATCGGAAGGAGAGAGAGGCGACCCCTCTCTTTCCTCCCAACCCCTCTCTCTCTTCCCGATCCCCACGCACGGGCGACGACTGTTCCACCCCCGACGGCCTCGTAGACGCCGTGCGGCCGCCGGTGGGTGGCATGGGTCCAGTTGCCCCGGCGTCGCCGGTGCACGGGGATCAGGAGGACAGAAAGGGGTTGCCTCTCTCTCTCTCTCTCCTCCCAATCCCCGCGCATGGGCTACGCCGGCGTCACCTGCCGGCGGCCGCGCGGTCGCTGGGGTCTGGCGGCATCGCCCGTGCACGACGATCGGGAGGAGAGAGAGAGAGAGGGTGATTCTAATATCTGTTACGGCCCAAGAACCTATATGCATATTTCATCAAACTAGAGGACCAGTTTGCTACATTTAAATATTGGAGAGACCTATTTGCCCATACGAGTAAACTAGAGGGACCCAGATGTTATTTACCCTAATATTTATGTGATTGATGCCAGTGGCCGAAAAGGGCGGAGAGTGATTGCCTGGTGATGCTCTAATAGAAAAGAATTACTTAGGCAAAATACGATTTTTGACAGACTGCTAGGCTAATAAATAGTAGTGAGAGAGACACATGAATGAATCGTTTTATATCAGAAAGGAAGAGAAAATTCTGAGCTGTATAAGTAGATAACGTGATCTCAAATAGTAGAAGTGCATTTTTGTGAGAAAATTGTGAGGCAAATGATGGAAAACTCCGTAGTTATAAATATGCATGAGTTGCCGTAATATTGGGATAAGTGATCTCCTAGGAAGTGCTAAGTTATGCAGTTATTTAAAGCTAAAGTGGATAATACGTCTATATTTGATTACAGGGTGTAACGATTTAGCTCGAGTTTATTGAGCCAAGTCATGAATTATAGTTAGATCAAATTGATAATTGGCTCGATATCTACTTTCTTAAATACAAATAATATATTCGATTATTTATTATAATCATTTATTACTTATATATAAGTTTATATTAATTTTAATTAGAAATCTATTAGGAAATCTATTACTTGCTCAACTCTCCATATTTGAAAATTAATATTTCAAATAGTAGGATCTTCTAGTGATTACAAATAATTTGACAGATCTAAGGAACCTTGTGTATCAATACAATATTCTTCGGTAATTCTTAACTCTTAAATTGGACTTGATAAAAAAGTTTTCTAACAGCTTGGGCATCATATTAAAATTTCTAGAAAATAATTCTAAAATCATGTTTAAGACTTCCTTAAATTTCAATTTGAAGTATAATTTCAGCTTTTCGAATATTCGGCCCCCTCTCTGCAAGTTGCTCTCTACGTATCATTCAACCAATTGCACCATCAATCTCTTCCGACATGCGCGGCATTTGTCCTTTCTCTTTATCGCACTCTTTTTGTATCTCTTTTTTCATCCTTGTTTTGTTATGATGGAAGATCGAGATTAAGAAATCACATATTAAAGGGCTCAGATTGCAATTATTTTTATTTTTATTTTTTTATTTTTTTTGCTTGTCTTTTCTATGGAGCCCACTATAAATTAAACTTCAACAAATTAAGCTTATTAGGATTTGGCTTTTGATCAAGTTTGGCTATCTAAATCCATCATGTCATATCAATTGATTAAATGAGCTACTAACATATTATTAAATTATTATGTGATCAAATCAATTCTAACTTCAAAATTCTATGAAAAGCCTTTGAACACTATGGCTTATTTAGTTAGAGGATAAATTTGAGTAAAAAAAGAGAAAATATTTATTTTATAGAGGTGATGAAAAATAAATTTATTTTAATATTAGAAGGTGCGTAGGATGTGAAATAAAATTTATTTTAAGGTTGAAATTTGCATTGGATGCGAAACAAAATTGATTTTTAAGATTAGAATTTGTGTTGGATGTGAAATAAAGTTATTAAAATTTATAATAAATTTAAAATATTACTAAAAAAATATTTTATCAATTTTTAAATAATTGTCAAATATGCCCAATTTGAGCAAACTTCTCAAACTTTACTTTATATATCAATTAAATTATAAAATTTGTGCAACTCGAATTTTCTAAGATAATTAGATCTTTACCAATTTCGCATCAAATACGACACCAAATTAACCTAAATTTTACAATTATATTCTCCATAGCTTCTTTGCCAATAATAATTATTTTTCATATTTTTGTTTAAATAGTTTCATATTTTACCAGATTAACAAACTTGAATAATTTAGTTAATGGAATTTTAAAAGGATTAAATTAACCAAATTTTTAATAAGGGAGCTGCTATTCCCCCCCTCCCTTGAAAAAACCCCCCTCGGTCCCCACCCTCTTTCCCTCTAAAATTATTTTTTTGCTCCCAACCCCCTCCCCCTTCTCTTTAATTTAAATTTTTTTATTTAATTTGATAGTTATATTATTTTTATTCATTAAATTTAATTAATCATTTTTCTTATTCATTAAATTTAATTAATTAATTATTTTATAATATCTTTTTTTCTATTTTATTTATTTAATAGTTTTTATATATTTATTCTTTTTTATTTGCTTAAGAAATCTTATATATTTTTTATTTGTTGTTATTTATTTTTGTGTTTCTTTTTTTATTTATGTAATATTTTTTTGTTTTTTTTTTCTTTTATTTAACATTACTTATTTAAAATAGAAATGAATTTTTTTTTGGCAATAATTTTTTATTTATGGCAAAAGCAATTATATATATAATTTGCAAACAGACATATTTTTCAGAACAAACCCAATATTATTTTATCCATATTTAGGGAAGAGTACATGCAATAATGCAAAAAAAAAAATACACCAAAATATATGAAAATACAAATTCTAATCAATATTTTCTCCAAATTTTGCACCCGAACCGTTAGGTTCTGTACCCGTTATTTTATACCACAAATTAACACGTGTTATATAACGAGTTGCCCATCCTTTAGCTTCGTCAAATGAATGATTCCACCACCACGTTGGAAATGGTGGTACAGGGTAATGAGGGTGTAAGAAAACTTGCACAAAGTGTCGGCCAACATGGGCGATAGCTATTTTCCGGCGCTGTTGGTCTGGAACTGGAGGGGACCTTAATGGCAAGTGGGTAAATCAACTCCAATTATTCTGACCAAATGTATGCAGTATAAGATTGTACCTTGATGCGATGACAATTCCCAAAGTCATAGACTCCATCCAATGCCTCTCTGGTGCTGGTTGTCCGAAATAGTTTAGTAAAAATAATAGATT
>JAEMOT010000507.1:157235-185327 GCA_019297695.1 Apostasia ramifera | reverse complement strand
ATATATATATATATATATATATATGTGTGTGTGTGTGTGTGTGTGTATGTAATTAATTATATGGAATCAGAGTTGATGTGCATGTGAATGGTCGATCGGCAGATACTGATCAGTGTTTGGCAGTAGTACTGCTTCAGAAGCAAAGATATATACATATATATTTTAATTAATTGAAGAAGGTACGTAGAGTTGATTGCAGAGCGCATATAAGAGAAGAGTAAATGAAATTTAGATAAAAGTGAAGCGTGGATGTGAGATGCTTTGATTTCCGAAGATTGCTGATTCTATGTATATATTCAATGCATGGTATGACTGTTGCTTCATTTTTCATTAATTTACGGCCAACTTTTTTACCTACTTAATTGAACTCTTCTTCAGCTACGGTATATATTCTCTAGTAGCTACGCATCCAAGAGACAAGTCTAACTCAGTGACACAGAGCGCTGTCGTTTCTGCAGCAGGGAATTAAGAAATATCAGATCTATATATCTATAAATATATATATGTAGATATATATGTATCTAGCTGGAGGAGAGCGTCGATGAAGATGATTGGGCTGAGAAATTAGTATTGAGTAGCTGGAGTTAGTGCAGAAATTAATAGCTTTATATAATATATGTGCATGCATGTGGATCAGTAGTGCTCTAGCTAATTAAAAACTATAGGGGATGAATTAATTATTAAGATATATGCCATTCCGGGTTTGTATGATTAATTAAAATAAGGATTATATATCATAATTATGTATGAGAGAAAGCATTGCTGTTGCTGATCACATCTTACGTACATTAATATATATATTATCACCTCCACTCGATGAACTCTCTCTCTCTATATATATATATGGACAAAAGGAGCATTTATAGTTACTGCCAAACAATATTGTTATAAAAATGAGATCAAATTAAAAATCGATCAGACTAATCATTGAGCTGGTTGAATTGTTAAATCGCTAGTCTTAAAAAATGCATAAAAATAATATTATCCACAAAAAATAATATCTAATATGTATAACAACAAAATTATTTATTATATAATTTATTCTCATCATTAAATTTTAAAGATCATAGAAATAGATTAGTTTATTATTAAATATTAATCTAGTCTGATATATCATTTAGTTTTGATATCAAACCGGATTAATTGAATGACACCCCGGTTTGGGGTCATACCAATTGAACAAGGTGGTCATGAGGTCTGGTTTTCACAACATTGCCGTCAACCAAGTATTAATTACTCGTATGGACTCTCTCTCTCTCTCCCTCTAGTCATGTGGATGTAGATAGTGTATTTGTGTATAACCCATGCATGCATGGGGATGGAAAATCCATTGATGCTGTTTTAAGGTTATTAAGCAAAATCTATATCATTTTATCACAATTCACATTTTATACTTGTAGATCTTGGATCTAATCTGTTAGATCTCAAGCCTTAATAATTTCCTCATAGTTAGCAAACACAACAATTTTGTATTCTATTCTTCTTCCAAATTCTATTCGAATAATTATGTATGGAATTTTAATTAATTATGTTTAGAGAATATTTGGATCAATGTTCAATATTATTATGATATTGTATCATATTAATTAGAAAAATTTATTAGATTCTAAAAGATATTATTAAAAAATATATACAAGATTGTTATACTAAAATGCTGTCAAGATGCTACCCAAAATTAAATAACATTTAGATACCATGATAATTATATCAGTAAGGTTTTATTAATTTTCTATTGTTATTTTTAAAATAATTATATTAAATCAAATAAACAATAATATAAAGATATCACATAAATCTATAATAATGCTTTTGACATATATCTAAATAATGAGAATATATATATATATATATCTAGATAAAATTGAATCAAATTAACCAGTAGAAAAATATACTATTTGAATAATTTGATGAAATATTTACATTGTAAAAATTTATTTAATTTAAATAACATTAATTCATATGGCCATCCAAAATTAGATGATATTTATATATATTTTAATTACTCTAAATTGATAATGAAAAGAAGTGAAGTATATAGTAGCTAGTTGTTAAAACTTAGGATATATAATAGAAAAAAATTAATAGTATTGTAATATTTAAATATGACATTGAACTAAATAAAATGATATAAAAACCGGATTAAATAGTATTTATATTTAAATTGCACTAACATGTAAAATGCATTGAACGAAATGAGCGCATTTGTTAATTGATTTGAACTCCCAACAGAGGTAAGAAACTATTTAACTTAAATTCTATAAAAATCACATGAGTTGAGTGATTTAATTATCAGCATTTCAAACTTAATTTGACTAAAAAAGTTTTTGTCTTGATTCTGGATTATGGGGGCGTTTTGTTCGTTGCTATTTTAGGGGGCGTTTGGTTCAGTGTTATCTCAATGTTATGTTATGTTATCTTTAGAAAGTAATTATTTAGTTTAATGACATCTTTAAATAACATTATAATTAATTATAAAAATATCATTACACGCTGACATCTAGATGTCACCCCAAATCGGGCGACATCTCAAGATAATATCATCAATTTGTTATTATAATGTCAATAACTTCCAACTAAATAAAAATAATTTAAATAGCATTGATATTTTCTAATATCATAACATTGAACCAAACAAATGTTCATTGATGAATAACAATGACATTTAGATAATATGATATATATTTAAATAACATTGACATTGAGATAACACTGAACCAAATGCCCGCTTAGTGTTATGTTATGTAATCTACAGGTCATGACATCTAGATGTCATCTTTTGATTAATAATTTTATAATCTAATAGAAAATTATTTATAAATATTATCAAATTAAATAATTACTTTCTCTAAATAACATGAAATAACATCGAGATAATTAAACTTTTTTATAGTCATTTCATATTTTACATAAACTTTGACATGAAAATTAAACTTTTTTTTCAAACTCTTTAAAAAATTTCAATTTTAGTGTTCTATATTGTAAAATCAATGCAATTTTTGTCCCTTTTTCAAAACCTCATCTTTTTTGCTTGCCTTTTTTAATAAAAAATATGAAATTTAATAATTTTTAACTTGAATGATTTCCGTATTTTAAAAAATCATTAGATCCTTCTATCATCATTCTTTTTTAAAAATTTAATAAAAAATTAATTCTCTCATTTCTTATTTTGCTGCTATAAAAAATTAAATATTAATATTTTAAAATTATATTCTAAAAAATAAAAAATTGAATGATTAAAAATAATCTTATAGTATAATAATAAAAATTTAATAATTATATTTTAATTGAGACCTACTAAGAATTATTTTATAATCATAGGAAACCAAATCAAAATTTTTAAAAATTGAGATGAACTTCCAATGCCCTTTCAACCTCAGGGGACCATATACAGTTTACCCTAAATGTTGATATTAAAAATTAAATTTAATTCACATCCTAAATATTTTTTTCAACACAAATCTCAATATTAAAATAATTTTAAAATTCATGTCATAATATTAAGATATTATTTCCTTTATACCACTTTAAATAACTCAAACAAATATCAAAACATACTACCAAACAAAAGCTTCAAATTAATCCCATTTCTTTTTTTTTTAATGCCTATTTCAGTATTATTTGTATTTAAAACGAATTTCTAACTATCATCATGTAAATTTGCTTTTGTCATTTGCCTCAAAACAAACCCACATCTTCTAGATGAGGTTTTTTTTTTTTTTTGATTGGGGGATGAGGAACTCATTTTGATCTGCGATTTAAAAAGATCAGTCCAGATAGTATATTGGGCCGGCCCACGATTTGAAATTTTGATCCATAAAACTAATTCTTCATGTACATGACATGACATAAGTTTGAAATGAACACCACGGAACATTTTCTTTTAAAAAAATTACTTTATTACTAAAGTCCTGTTTATTTAATCAATTTAAAATTAATTTAATTAATTTTAAATTAACATATCAAATCATAAATAAAATTTAATATTAAAATTAATTATATCATAATTTAAAATAAAAAATTAATTTTATTTCACACGTACCAAAATAATAACTCACTTATATCGATCACATCCCTCGTATATTTTAATATAATAATTAACTTTATTTTATATTATTTATAATTTATAATAAAAAAAATATTATCATTTAAATATAATTTTAAATTTATTAAGATTAAATTTTACAAATAAACATGATCTTAACTAATTATATTGCATGTGCAGTAAAAAATGTGCACTGATTTTTTTTAAAAAATTATTTTAAACAATGAGAGATGGACACGTAGCCATTTGAGAATGCGAATGTAACATTTAATGGGTTAGATATCTGCATGATTTCATGAATTTAATTATCTATTAACTATTGCTTATATTCACCTCACGTTTACTAAATTCATAAATAGTAATTTATTTTTAGTTAAAATGAAGGAGATTATATTTATTTAAACTTTTTTAGTATTAGAATTTTATATTTTTATTTAACTTATAGATGATCACAAGTAGAGATAGATATAATTGTGTTATATCTAAACTTGAATCATTCTATAATGGGTCAAGTTGCGAGTATGTTTTTGTCACACAAATCTTTCTATTATAACACCAGAAGAAAATGTGCATTATAATTTTTAAGCAGTTGACTTGATCAATAATTTTAAAAAAAGTTTACGGGATCTTTTACCGTGGTTGACTAAGTCAATTATTGTAAAAGATCATATTCTTTTACGGCTGTTGCCTAATACAACTGCTATAAAAGACCATATTAGACAACCACTGTAAAAGACCATATTAAACAGCGGTTGTCTTAATACAATCGCTGTATAAGAGGTTTTGTACGGCGGTTGTCTGAGACAATCATTGTATATGATTAGGCTTTTACAGTGATTCAAAACTTATGCAAAAGATATATATATTTTTTACAGCACACACATAGAAAATGACTTGTTGATGGTATTTTATAGTATTTTTTAACCGTTATAAAAGGCATATATTCTACTAGAATTAAGAGCTTGTGTCAGGGCTAGTTACTTATATTTTTCTCATAAAAAAAGATTTATATTTTGGCATTTATAAGATTATCACGGATGAATCAAATACAAAATTAACGTATTTGTTTTAAATTGCTTCATCATCTCAACAGGGAATGTAGTTGCTATTAGAGAAATGAAGATTGCTAGCCTATGCCGCCTCATCTCATATCTAATTTTACTCATGTTGACATAACTTCAAATGGCTCTACACTCCTCTATAATTGCCAGCATCCAATGGGATCATTTGCAATTGTCAAGAGCAAAATCGCGCTATATGCTTGCATCACGTCGAATGCAAAAAAAGTAATATAGGGACTTCTAAGTCCGATGTAGGAGGCACATTGCTCGATAGCATCTTAAAAGGTCAACAGAAAGGAGGACTTATATGGATGCAAAAGACTATGACGAGTCTCAACCCTGGATGTATAAAATAGCGAGAAGATTGATGCTACATGACAAACGACGAGGTCACATCCTTCATTGTTGATAACAAAAATAGACTGCTTTTAGACGTGGAAATCGGTAGGACGGAAAACCACGGCGCCACACTCTGGGCGACTTCAAAGTGAGCTCCACTAGTCGAAAAAGAGTATTACAAAGGTAATAAGAAGGGTTCTTGAAATAGATCAAGAGCCCCAAAAAGAGAAAAAAGGCCCCCTCTCCTCTGTTGGGTTATAATTTATAGTCTGAATTTCTTATGACTCTGATGTGTGGGATGGCCTAAGAAGCTTCAAGGACTATCCTCCAATCCTGTAGGTCTTCGGCCATGCTGGTACGGATATACGATGTCTGCTGTAGACCATACCTCTTTTAATGACGCACAGGGGGGTCCATTCCACGTCCTATCGAGCGGTCCGTACCGGTATGGATGTTCGACTTGGAGGCTCTTCGACTTGGAGACTCTTCGTCTTGATATTTTTCGCCTTCGGGGAGATTATCTGCCTTTCGCCTTGACCGTTCGTCTGGTCACTGGGGCTGCTCTCCACGTGTACGCTCCAGATGCCGCTTTGCAGATCACTCTTTTATGAGTCAATTGACGATGGCGTCTGTTAATAGATATCACATAGGCAGACATTCGATACTTAACATGCCATATCTAAGCTAACAATATACATACATTTCTATATCTATATATCCATCACATAGGCAAGATTAGGAGAACATTTTGGGTTTGGTCGACCGAATATTTGGTTGGCCGATAGGGCCCCTGTCATTTCAGTTGACGTGGCACTCTATCATTGGCCAGTCAAAGCTAATAATTTTTTTTGAGACTGGCCTTATATATAGAAGAAATTAGGAGCCAATGTTAGTCAACAGATAAGCCTGTATATAACACAAGAAACCTCCCTCTAAGCTAATCTCTACTTATAAATGAGAAGGGGTAAAGGTAATGATTTGTAGAAGTTGCTATTCCGGTGAAAACACGAGCAGAAGAGCTGGCAAACCGGTGGTGGGCGGGGATTGCAGGCATGGGAGGGGTTGAACCGGGGTTCGTCTCCTCCACATCGTCCACAGGAGGCGGCTGCCACCAGAGTCATCAAGAACTCGGCCCTCACCGCCTCGACGGCGAACCCAATCCTTCCATCACCACCAACAGCAGCGGCAACGATCACGAAGGCTCCCCCGGGGCCAATGCCGGAGAGCGATCCTTCGACCCTGGCTCCGTCTGCACTGCCCGCCGGCCTCGCGGCCGCCCACCGGGTTCGAAGAACAGGCCGAGGCAGCCCATCATCGTCACGCGCGAGAGCCCCAACGCGCTTCGGTCACACGTGCTCGAGATTGCAACCGGGACCGACATCATCGACGCCGTAGCCAACTACTCCCGCCGCCGTCAGCGCGGGGTCGTCGTTTTCAGCGCCAGCGGCGCCGTCACCAACGTCACACTCCGGCAACCAGCCGGGCCTCCTGGGTCCGTTGTGACCCTCCACGGCCGTTTCGAGATTCTCTCCCTTTCAGGCTCCTTCCTGCCGACCACCCCCACCCCCCCGGCAGCCACCGGCCTTACCGTCTACCTCTCCGGCGGCCAGGGGCAGGTGCTAGGTGGAAACGTGGTAGGTGAGCTTGTGACTTCGGGTCCGGTGATGGTGATCGCCGCCACCTTCAGCAACGCTACCTACGAGAGGTTGCCAACCGACGAGGATGAACAGCCGCCGCCTGCTTCCGAAGGGATGGAGCACCTGCAGCAAAACACTCCGACTGGCGGCGGTGTCTCGTCGCCGGCGCCGGACTTCTTGACAATGCCACTATACAACCTGCCGCCGAATCTTATCCATAACGGCCAATTAGCACACCAAGTGTTCGACGCTTGGCCGGCAGGGGACCCAAGGCCTCCATCCTACTAAAATTAAACCAAAAACAGATAAATGCTCTAATTCTTTGGACAGAAGCGATAATTAATTTTGATCAATTTATTAGATTATGTAGTACTGTTCTTCTTCTCAATCGAGTTCTCTTGCAGAAAACTTTCAGTTCATCAAGTAGTTCACTTTGTTACCATTTCGTGATGACAATGCTTTTCTATTCATGAATTGTTCTTCTTCTTTCTGCAAATATTAAATTTTTAACAAAAAGTCAGAAGTCAAAACTTTGATGAGTTTGGTATGCAGAGGGAGGATGTTTGCTTATGGAAAACTTTATGAGGAGTGGGTAGGAAGTTCATTAGAGAGATTACTGTGAGTTCGATAAGATAAAAAGACGCGTTGGAGAGGGATGTTTCACTGAATCCATTCCAAGTTGGTAGGCCTCCATTTTTCAGCACGAGGGGTTGAGGGGTGGTTGGCATGAGCTTTGCGGTGCAGGCCATCACATCAGGAAGAAATTGGAAGAAAGCTATTTACTGTTCTTTAAACAGCGCCGCTGTCATATCAGTGGCATCTTCGAGCATTCTTCATTTTAGAATTTTCAACGACATCACGTAAGTAAAATTAACTTTTTCATCTGTGTTATTTCATTATTATATAGAAATCTTAATTAACTTTAATATTTAGAGTTATTTATGAGCATTATAAGATATTTTTCTTAAAAGAAATCACTGTAAATTTCATATTATTTATTTATTTATGATGCTAACTTGATTAACTTCCTAGTAATATTTATTTGGTGGATGATGTATGCACTAATGTTGTTTGATTTGCTCATACCAGTGATTTTCAATGATATTTGTGTCCGAATTTGTTTTAGATTTTATTATTTAAGTTCGGTTCATTCACGAATGATGAGCTAGAGCTTGATTCGAGCTTACGCGTGAACAATAATCAAGCTCCTCATGGAGTCAACTATCAAACATGACAACAAACTTATAATTTAATTATCTAAATGAACTCATAATAAGATAATAAATGAATATTATTTATGAATAATTTGTTGACCATTAAATTAATTAATTAAATAATAATAATTAAAAGATAAAGTTCACACTTTCATGACAAAATAATTAAAGTCCAATTTTAATACTAATGCTAATATTTGGAATTTATATGGGATTAGCATTTGATTGGCACAAAATTGACTAATGTGTGGTCAAATTAAATCTAAAATTTTTTGGTTAAGCCAATGTGAACTCAACTTGTCAAATTAAACTTTAGTTGAAATTCTTGACTATAAATAGACTTCATGAAGGCACTTGCTGTGATATTAAATGTATTAAAAATTAGGATCGAAAGTTTGTTCACCCTCGTTATGTGACTGCACGATGGTAGGTTTTCCTTCTTCTTACTTGTGAACGTAGATTTTAACTTGCATTAACCGCGTAATTTTGTGTTTCTGTTATTATTTCCATCGATTTTGTTTTTGTTGAGCTTCTATATTATTATAAAATATAGGAGCGCATTAAGACCGAATATATTATTATAAAATATAAGATAAATTACACTCAAATTCTTAAATTTAAAGCTTAATAACACACAGGTTCAGGTTTTTAAAATTATAATATTGAGGTACCTGAGTTTTAATAAATTATCAAATGGGTCTTTTTTATTAAAATCTAAGAGAGAGGGGGAGGGGTATAATAGTATTTTTTTAAAAAATTAATAATAAAAAATAAAATAAAAAATCTATTTGATAATTTATTAAAACTCAGAAAACGTAGACTTGTATATTATTAAGCTTTAAATTTAAAAACCTGGGTGTAATTTACCCTAAAATATATCATAATTCTAAAAATTTTATTAATCAATTTTATTAATAAACTCCGAGCTTTAAAAAACATATTTATGAATTTTATATGCATTATTTTTTAATACAAACGAGAGCTAAATATGTTCAAAAATATGTTCATTCATTTAGGAGGCTGGACTTTAAAAATATGTTCAAACTCTTTCGTTAAATTTGATGAACAAATATAAACAAATTTTAATCGAGTTGCTCGTAAAAAAAAACTCAATTAAAATTTACATCCCTATTTTAATTTAAGCAACCAAGGTCAGTTGGATAAGGTACAGAGACCAGAATGGTCCCCTTGGCATTAATTAAAATGTCCAACTTTATACAATGACAGGCTGATATCAATGAAATTTTCAAACACATTAATTGACTTTGCTATCTTCTTGATAATCCATCAAAGATAATTTTCTCACAATTATTTTGGCTCCAATGGGGGTGACAATCGATGACATTCATGACTCAAATTTAATAAGTAACTTAAAAATTTCGGATACGAGTCATGCATTTTTACCCAGTTATTAAACGAATCAAATTCCGGTTATATATAATCAAGTCGGGTTGTGTTCGAGTTACCTGTTTATAAATATTTATGCTATAAATGAATCGGCTTGGCAAGTTAACTTGATCTATTTATTGATTGGATCAAATTTAAGTCATTAATCTTAAACTATTTAATAATCAAATTAAATTTAATAGTTATCAAAAAAAAAAAAAAAAAAACCAACCTAAACGGAGCTAACGCCTCTATTCTCCGTTTTATCCAAGTTAATATTATGATGCAGACATGATGAGACTAAAATGCTTGAATAAAATTAATCGAATAAAAATCAGGCCGACTCGACATAATTAACCGCTTTAGAGGTAATTTCAACACATGTTCATTAAAACGACCATATCTTTTGCTACGGGTGTTGCTTGAGAAGATGGACCCATCGGTTGGCCACATTGTCAACCCGAAATTCCATTATTTAGATTATCCGAATTAAACCAAATTTTGAGCTACCGATCTGCAATGATTTAGGCTATTAACAGTTCAAGAATTACATATTTCTAATTTTAATCAATTTAAGATTTTCATATATAAATCCTATAATGAGAGTTTTTAGCATAATTGAAATTCTGAAATTCATGTGATGTTTTCCCTTCCATGTTCTGCATAATTTAATTTTGTGTGCCTCTTTTCTTCTCGAATCTAATAAATTACAACACGGGTTGCATCTTATTGGTTTGAGCCACTTATACTGCTGAAAGTTAGATTTAGTTTAATTTGTAAGTATCAAAATATATGTCGAATTTCATTTTACCTTCCAAGCAAAAAGCCCAATATTCACTATGAACTTAGCATTAATCCGTCACGAGAGAGAAGGGAAAAGAGTTTTTGATTGCTATATATATTCGATAAGAGATGAGAACACGTTAATGTCAAAATTTTGTACTTACGTCTTAGTAGGCGTGAGGTCTATTCAATGATAGTTCTAGTCGAAGAAAAGATCTCGATTTTTCAAGAACCCTCCGACAACTATATTTTGACAATCTTTTAAAAGATTAAGGCCTTCTTTAGCGCAAAGACTAAAATCAGAACTAAAATGATACTAATTTAAAAAATAACAATAATAATAATAAATAAATTTTTTTAATCGTTCTACACAAATTATAATATGAAAAAATATTATTTTACTTCACATACTCAATAATTTTCAATAAAAATATCAAGTTTATTTCACATCTTAGACCAAAATATCCGATTCGAATTAAAAACATTAGTCTCAACTTTAAAACATTGATTTAAATCTTTGAAATTGTAAAAACACAATCGTTAAGCATCAATTAAGACATAATTATTAATTTTTTACTATTAAATTGTAGAAATCATTCGCAATCATTAATTTTTTATTTTTTAGAATGTAATTTTTGAAATATTAATATTTATATTTTAAAATAAATAAATTTTTATTAAATTTTAAAAAAATAGTGAAAATAAAAGAGTATAATAATTCTTTGTAAATTATTTAAACAAATCTAAGAATAATCAAACTTCACATTTTTATCCAAAAAGAATTAAAAATTCGATATTCTAAAAAAAAAACCAAATATGCAGCGTACGAGATCAAATCAAAATTTTTTAAAAATTAAAACTAATTTGCAATACTATTCTGACTATAGAGGCCTTGATGCAATTTATCTTAAAATTAATTTTTGTTATTTTAAAATTTAAATAAAATAAGAAATAAAATTAATTTTAAACTTATCTAGCATACTATGGACTATTTTATCCCATTAGCTATGTCAAATCTCAAAGTAGAGTATTTTCCTCACTAATTTTCAATCAAAATTAATATAAAGGTACATTGCATCTGGTCCCTCAAAGCATTGTAAATTAATTTTAATTTTTGAAAAATCTTAATTTTTGTCGTAAAGATTGTACAAGACTTAAAGTTTTAATTTCTTTTTCAGAATCTAACTTTTCCAGTTTACTTTTCTTGATTAAAAATGTAAAATTTGATTATTTTTTTAACTGATTTGAATAATTCATATGATTTAAGAGACTATTATACTCATCTATGCTCACCATATTTTAAAAACTTAATTTCTCTCAACTTTTGCTTTGACTGCTCTAAAAATTTAAAACTTAAAAATACAAATATTAGCATTTCAAAATTATACTCTAAAAGCCAAAAAATTACCAATTAAGAATAATCTTACAGCATAATGATAAAAAATTAATAATTATGCTTTAATTAGGACCAAATGACAACACTTTTATAGTATAGCCTCAAAGACCCAAATCAAAATTTTTGAAACGTGAGGACCAATTTGCAACATGCTACCTCAAGAGCCCATATGCAATTTATCAATTATCACATTCTCTCTTTTTTAGATATGATTCCTCTTTCTCCATAGTCCCCCTACTCATACTTTTAAATTCAAGGCATAGACTACATTGTTCTCTTTAAGATATTATTATTTTCATCGTAAATTTTGTAAAAATGTTCCAAACCTTTGAACTAAGTCAAATTCATCTGAGGTTGACTTCTGTGAATCCCTTCTCCGTGATGAGTGAGTTGTTACTTGTTAGTGACACGTTCCATAAGTAATATCACTTCACCTACATAAGTGTCCACACAATTAGTACTTGCAGAATGAGATACAACAATAAATAGTGAACATTCTAATTCAAATCTATGCAATGAAAAACCAAAAATAAAGCCCAGATCACATTTTTTTAAGCTCATTAGGAAAATTTGATGCTTAAGAAACAAAAACTTAATGTGGAAACTCATGGTAGTCCCAATCTTGTGTTAACTATGTTGCAGCCCTTTTGGGGAAGATGATGAGTAAATGAAAATTGTTTCCAACACTTTCTCTTCTCCTTTTCTGTGAGCAGAGACTAAACAGAACATTGCCTTGATTGTTCACAATCAGACATTACATTCAACAACACAGCCTAATCTCTAGTGGACAGTGCAGATGACACCACCGGATTGGCTCCCTTCATCGGGCATTCTTATAGGCGGGCGACAACAGTTGGTATCAAAGCCGTCATCCTAGTTGCAAGGCGCAGAAGTGTTTCCTCTACTAGCCTTTTCATTTCTACCTTATGCATATGGGGATATCTATAAGGTCCTATGTTTCAAGATAATATAAACCATCATCGGGCATTCTTAAGCAAGCTCACCGTGAATAGGCAAGATTTAGTGGCAAGAAAGAAGCAACCACAATCTGAAGGAGCAAGGTACCACCCGATGTTTCATGTGTCGCTCCTTAAGAGGAAGATGGGAGCTGTAACATCCTGTGATCTCATTGTAAAGGTATTATTCGCTTTGGCTTTAGGAAAACTGCATGACTTGAGTGCTTCCCAGGAGGTCACCCATCTCAGTGCTACTCCAACCCAAACACGCTCAACTATGAAGTTTTCCATCATTAGCCTCACAGTTTTGCCCCAAAAGGCGTCTCTACTATTTGAGATCACGTTATCTACTTATACATCTCAGGATCTCCCTCCCTTTCCGATGTGGGACGATTCATTCCTGTGCCACTCTCAACACTCATTATTCGACCTAGAAGCCTGCCAGAAGCCGCACTTTGCCTCAGTGATTCCTTCTCTTAGGACATCACCCGGCGATCACTCCCTGTCCTCTTCGGCTATGGGCGTCACAGGAGCTCACCGCGAGGAGGGATGGTGAGGTTCCAACAACAGTAAACGAACAAGAACAACCAATTATTCAACCAAAGGAGAATCTGGGAAGAAGAGTACTGCTTCGATGAAGTAAGCTGGTTCAACAAGTCTTGATCCGATGGAGCCACTCTAGCGCTAGTAATGCCACTTGAGAAGATGAGGAAGTCCTGGAAGCTTTGAGGTGTGGAGAAAAAGAAGAACCTTCAAGACAAGGGCCAATCTTTCAAAGGATCTGCTGTGGGCAACCGAGCTCCATTTATATTATTTTTAATTTGTTTTGAATAAAGCGGGATATTTGAGTTGAACAGGATACCCGAGTTCATTAGCCACTGGTTTCCCCTTAATCGGCTATGGCCCCCAATGTTTCAAAATTCAGTTTCAATTTTGGTTTTGGTCCCAAGTTGGAAGTACCAGTTTTGATGATTTAGGGGACGTTTGGTTCGTTATTATCTAAGTGTTATGTTATGTAATGTAGGCGTCATCACATCTAGACGTCATCTTTTGACTAATAATTTAATAATTTAATAGAAAATTATTTGTAGATGTCATTGAACCAAACAATTACTTTCTTTAGATAACATAACATAACATCAAAATAACATTGAACCAAACGCCCACTTAGTTAATATTGATAGTTTCATTTTTAACAACTTTAGCATAAATACTTGCCATAAACATTTTATTTTAATACAAAAAGCTAGGCTTCAAGGATTTTGATGGAAGATAATGAGTTCAAGGAATTTTAAAACAAAACTGCTGAAACTAACGGTTTCGACTAAACTTTAAACCTATTTTGGGGAAGATAATGAGTAAATGGAAGTTATTCCCGCAGTGAGTACAGACTGAACAGCAGGGTTCACACAATCGGAAACCACCTAGCCCAGTCTCCGGTGGACATTACAGGCGATAGCCAGGATTGGCTCTAGGCCGCAGCAACAGATTGACTCCCTTGAATGCAAATACAATATGGAATAATTACATGCTCTAGAACGCAAACAGAACTATCTTTTCCGCAGCAAAATAAAAAATGTTTTCACAATTGGAATTGAGGATGAGATTTCTTCCAGTCGGACTTGAGGGAGATAGTACTGGAGAGATATCTTGGATTATGAGACATACCAGCCGCCGGACAGGAGGTTGCGTCGCCGGGAGTCGGCAGTCGGGAGCCGAACGAGAGTTAATGAGGACTGAGTGAGGCGAAATCTACAGCCAAACGGCAGTCGGGAAAATCGGGGCCTTCGGGCAAGGGGTTTTTTGCGGGTCATTCGGCCCAAACCTAGGGATTCAATGGGAGATTTTGCCGTCCCACCTCGGGTAAAATTAATGAAAATTTCATTAATTTTAATTAAATATATCATATCATTCATCATATTTAATATTAAAAATTAATTATAGTTTATATAATTTAAAATAAAAATTTAAATTATTTTTATATTATATATATATATATAAATAATAATTTATTTATATTTCTTATAATTTAACGCAATATTTAATTTTATTTCACATCATTTATAATTATAATATTAACAAATAAATTTTAAGTAATTTCACATCTTTTTTTTATATAAAAAATAATTGTTTTATTTGTATTTAGTTTAAATTTTTGTTTCACCTAAATATTTGAGATTTGCTGAAAATCATTATTTTTTATTTTGAGCAAAATGCTCAAATTTTTAAATAAAATTTATAATTTACGGAATTATAAATTTTGTTTGCCAAACTTAAATGACCATGCCTTTTTATAGTCACGAGGGAAAAAAAATGCATATTTGCATTATATCCAAGATTTTTCAGATGAAAAATGCTAATTTTAATATCTGATCAATTTTTTTAACAACTTATTACATAATTCAGTCAATTAAACTTATAAAATAAATTTTAAGGTACTTTTGATTAAATATTTTACTTACTTTTGCGTCACTCTCAATCCGCTAATTTAAGCTCCCATTTTGTTTATGCCTAAATTAAGTATGATCATTTTTTTAATTTTTTTATAAAAAAATATAAATTTTTTTAAAATATATATATATATATGAGAAATAAAAGTAGTTAATTGTGAGAATATTAAATAAAATTAGTTGATATATTAAGAATTGTATAAACTAATTTTTTTTTTTTTTAATAATTACACTTAATTTGGGCATGAACTAAATAAGAATTTAAATTGATGATTTTTTTTTTCAATATTATACCTGAGCTAAGTTGATCAGTTGATCTTTGGCCATTAATAAATATCTCACGCAGACTTTTTTTTATTAAAGGTTTTTTTTGAAAATATTAAAGGTAATTTTTTGATGAATTATCCAAGGTAATTTTGATAATTCTTTTGTTTTTTGAAATAAATTACTTCTTGCGTTATTATTGATTTATCATATTGACTAAGTCATATATGATGTATCATTTTTATAATTGACAATTAAAAGCCAAAAAGTTTTCAAATTTAGAATTGGTTTTGAATCAAGTTGATTAAAATGTATTTAATTTTAGATAATTTTAGAGTTGAATATATTGCAAAATTTTATAAAATTAATTTAGTATGTATTATTTGTATATTTAATTACTTCTTTATCTCCCATATTAAATTGCAAATGTTTATGCCTACAAAACATATAGTTTTTTTTTTTTTTTAACAAAACATATAGTTGCGTAAATATGGATTCAATTAATACGTATAAATATATGCTTATGTAAATATGTAGTCAATTATGAGTTTTATTAATTTTATTTCAAATAAATTATCTCTACATGATTCCAAGAAAATAATTCGATTTAATATAAATTAAAATTTCTAGTGAATTTAGATAGTTTCGAATTACCAACGCCACTTCAAATTAAAGAAGAACTCCAGACAAATAAAAATTCAAAAAAAAATTCTTTTTTTCATTTTTTATTTTAAAAAAGAATCACAATTTTTTTTATTTAGACCAACATTATATTCGCAGCTAGCTTCAAAGTCGAAGCTCGCTCAGCATGATTTAGTTGACAATTGAGCCGAAAATTTAATCTTCTTATAGCATAACATTATCGTTATCTTACGTTGTTATAGCATAGCTTCTAGCCTCTAGACTAGGCCCCTCCGAGTTCAACGCAAAATAAATAAATTTGATTAAGTTCGTCGTCAGCATGACTTTTATCGAAAATAATTAATGGTCTCCCGACTTAGCCTACTGCTTCAATAACAAATGTTTCAACATTGCTACTCCAGCTGCCTCGATTCAATTTTAATTTGTTTTGAGTCTAGGATGATTATGGAGTTGAATTAAACTATTTCTATAATTTCTTCAATATTATTTAATTTTTGAAATAGATGTATATATATAATATTTATGATATATATATTAAAAAAATAAATATATGTATATATAAATATAAAATAAATTATGAGTTAAATTAATTTTATTTTAAGTAAATTAATTTTGAGTCACGTTATAGTGGCTTAAACACGGTTTTGCAAAAAAGGAACGATTTGATGATCCAATTTTGACCCACAAAATGCAAAGAAATGGAACTTTAGAAAATGAAAGATGACGGAAAAAAAAAAAATTAAAAGCAAACGCACTGCGTAGCGCGTGCAGCTTTTATGGTTGCTGACAAAAAATACCGGTTCAGGTGGCAGCGCATCGAGAAATTATTGCAGTCGAACAGTCTAATACGTAAATTTTGCAGAAGTCATTCAGTATGTGACACCTTGCGTGCGGGTCTCACTCATACATAGCAATTTCTATCACATATGTATCATAAAATGACTTATATGTAGCAAATTTTAACATCTATGTATCATAATATATCTCATGCCTAGCAATTTTATTCACATAATATGTATCATAACACATCTCATATGTATCATAATTTTCTACGTATAATATATTTTATGATACATATATTATAAAATTTACTATGTATGAGATATATTATGATACATATGGGAACAAAATTGCTACGCATGAGATATATTATGATACATAAATATCAAAAATTACTATATATGAAATATTTTATGATACATATGTGATAAAATTTGCTACGTATGAGATATATTATGATATATATGAGATATTTTATAATATATACATGATAAAAATTGCTACATATGAGATATATTAAGGACGCATGGCGATGGGCGGCACGAGCATGCTCCATGCCACCGTTAAACCCCTATTTATTTAACAGTTTAAATTTAATATGATTTAATTTTAAATATTTACATCATATTATGTATAAAATTTAATATTAAAAATTAATTTTATTTCACATCTTATATATATTACAAAAATAATAGCCAACTTATATTACGTTACTCACATATTCTAACATAATAATTAATTTTATTTCATATTATTTATAATTTTTAATAAAAAAATATTACTATCAAATTTAATTTTAATTTTATTAAATTTAAATTTTACAAATAAGCCTGTGTATTAAATGATTTAAATTGAAAAATTAAATCAAATCAATTAAATTTTATCAAATTAATTTGATTAACACCATATTAATTTGATTAATATTTTAGTAATTAAAATTTTTTAATTAAATGATTTGAATTTAATTTTTATAATCGAGATGCCACGTATCATCATGCATTAAATATTGTTAAAATTATATGAAATATTTGTTTTTTTTTTATGATATTTATTTTTTTGTCGTATTTTTAGATTTTGTCGTTGTGAAAACTTGTGGTATTATATTATTTTAAAATTTTTGAAGATAATTATTTAAATAAAGAAGAAATTATGGTTTCCACTGAACAAACTGAATTTTATTTAGATGATTTGATTTTCGATTTATAGCCTTATTTGATTAATTTGATTTATTAAATTTTAAAATCGAATCTATTTTTTTTATTCGCTTAACCAAACTGACAAAACAGACCGAATGCACACTTCTAACGACTGTCAAAGCGAACTCAAGGATAACAAGATACAACTGTCAAATTTGCTCCAATATTAAAGATCAATCAAAAATTAAATTAAGATCAATTCAATTCAAGCGAGCTGACTAATTAGTTTTCTTTTTTTATGGTTAAAAAGTTCTTTTTATCGATCTAATATTGAGCTGGCATATAATCGGATCCAGCTAACTCAAAATTAGATTGATTAAAAAATTTATTTATAAATAAATAAATATATAATTAATATGTTAATTTTATCATAGTAACTTAATGATTTACTACATTAAATTTTTCTTTATAATCTTTATTTAAATCTTGTTGAGTGTAGAGTGTTTTTTTATTTTTATTTCTAATTATTAGATTGAGATGTGCAATATAATTTAATTTTATTGAATAAATAGAAATATTTATACCTAAATTTACTTTAACTGAAAGATCGAAAATTAAAAAATTTTAATTCAATTTTAAGTTAAGATCAGATTATTAATTTCTCAGGTCAAAGATAGTTAATAATTTTTTGTTCATTTTCTTTTTCTTAAATCTTGAAAAAAACTAAGGGGGTTAATTCGAAATTAATATTAAAACTCATAAAATATTTTAAAAAAACTTGATCATCGTAATAATTAATTAATAAATAATTAAAATTTAATCAGCTGAAGAACAACATTAATTAATATTCAAAACCATGATTAATCTATGTATTGTTCACTCATTCTCAACTCTACTTATGCTGTCACTAGTGAGTTAAATATGTAACAATGAGTATGTATATTGTGGGGATACGTATGATCTCATATTAAATATTAAATATAAGTTATAGCATTAATATGTACTTAATCTTCTAAATTTTATGATTAATAAATATCTATTAATTATATACCAAATTTCAAATCTTCTAAAATATCTCCTCACAATATAAGCATTCATATTTAATATTTTAATTTAAATTTAATTTTTTTATGAACAATAATTTTTATTATAAATTATGCACGAGTAGCACAATGTCCTGCTCATATGTAGGCGTCGCAAGTGTGTGCGGTGCAATGGCCTGAACGTGCAGAGCCAACAACGTTATTTATCGTGGTGCGACGATAGTAGTCGGTGTAAGATGGGAGGTGAGGGGAAGAGAATAATTTTATCATTTGATATTTAAATATTTAATTAAAATATTAATTTTGAAAAATTTAAAAAATCAAATTAAGCAAAAATATACTAATTGAAGTATTAAGAGTTTTTGAATTTATAAACTTTGTATTATTTCTAAATTTCTAAAATTTAAAAAATATTTACTATTTTTTAATATAAAAGTAACGGTTCATAAAAATTTGAGATTATTATTATTATTATTATTATTATTTAAAAAAGCAGGCACTAAAATATCCCAGTCAATTGCGTATAGAAGTAGGCTTTTATAATTACAACTTAATTGTTAAATTTTATTTTTTGATAAATAAATGTGAAATTTGTTACACATGTTTTTTTTTTTTTTTGATAAATAATTGCAACTTTGAATTGGTCGGAGAAATTATGATTTTTAATTAGGAGTTAGGAGCTATTCAATTAAAATGCTAATAAGTTTTTTTTTTTTAAAATCACCGCCCTGCATGTAATTTAATAATTAAATAATAATATTCTTTTAAACATTAATTCAATATGATAAAAAATTAAAGGAGAAGCTAATTTATTAATTGGTCAATTTTTTATATTTTAAATGAATATTCAAAGAAAATACTATTAAAAAAAGAAGATTTTCACTGCCCTTAAGCCATCACACATACAATAAGTCTCCATTGAAATAACATAGCTACAAAGTCATGTCAAAAAATATTTTTATTTTATATATATATATATATAAAATTATTTTAAATCTAATCATATACCATTTTAATTATTAAAATATAACTCTATTTCAAAAATCTCAAAAAATAAAAATAAAAAACTCCCATTCCAAGTTTTTTAAGTTTTATTTCAAAATAAGTTTTTGAATTCATTAAAAAATTACGTTCAAGTTGAATTTTGACTAGCTTAGTAATTTTATTGAATTGAAATCAAGTAAGTCGTATAAATTATCAAGTGAAAATTTTGAATTATTTTTAATTTTTGATAATAAATATCAAATAATATTTAATAATATATATATATATGTATATTTGACTTGAAAAAAAAAAAAAAAAAACTCTAACAACGTGTATGGCATGGAGTGGAGAATAAAACAATCTATTTATGGATGACTTCATTTGGGATGAAGATCATCAAAACGGATTTTTAGGGATTCGAAAAGTCATGTGTGGTTTAACGGTCGCACATGGAATTGTTTTAAAAATATGAGAGCAATTTTTCTTCTGAATAAAATAATATCCAAATGCACACCATAACACCAAAATTATCTAACAGCCTTCCGTCATCTATCAGGAATTTGTGCTGACTCGTAACTAAAGAAATCAAAAATTGATCATCAAAATAATATTCATATAATTGAATCAAACTCGCTCAGATAAAGAGCAACTCTTGTCAGAATTTTAAATAAAGGAGCGCGCTACAAGAATGAATCATTTCACATTAAAAAGAAAAAAGAAAATTTCTGAGCTATATATAAGATGAATTTTTTGAGACACAATAGTAAAACTAATAATAAGAAATTTCATAATAGAACTTACATGAGTTAAACTAGTAGTAGAATGATAACTTTTTGGTAAACATATAAGTTACGTAGTTCCTTGAAGTCAAAGTAAATAATACTTCTGTATTTGAGATACGAATTATTGCAGGATTAGTTGGACCCAAGAAGTTTCATGTGAACGAAGGAAGCTGTTGAATTAACATTGGCTAGTCAAATACATTTATAGTCAAAAATTTAGATTATGGAAAGTCAACTTCAAACTATCTAATTGTACATGGAGGAGGAATTGTCGAATGACAATTGAAGCTATAGAAATACATTACACTTTCGGTAACTAAAGTTAAGCTAATTACAACAATAAAAAAGTGGGTACGTAAAAGGAAGCTATCGATGAATATGCTGCTCAGAGAAGTTTGTGATGCAACAATTTGAGTGTAATTCACTTGACAAAGAACCGCAGCTTTGCTCAAAGTCAAAGCATATTAACGGATATGATTGAGAAGAAGATTTTATTGTTGAAGAAGATTTAAATACTATGTTGTTCTATGAGCTTGTCATGTAATATTTTTGGAGAAAAAATAATATGAAAAATTAAAATTTGAAATCAAGTGATGGTACAAAGAGATCTAGGTCTGGACTTGTTCTATTTGACCCAACGTTCTTTGGGTTTAGGGTTTATTTTATTATATATATTTCAATGTTTGTAAAAGTCGGTACAAATTTATTTCTAAATAGTGATAATTACTTACATATCACATCATTTAGTTTTATTTATGTCTTACACATCCATTCTTAATTAATTACGCTATGCACACTCAAAATATTATAAAATCTTACATACACATATTTTAACTTATTTCTATTATAATGAGTAATTATAATTTTTCAATAACTTAACTATAATTAGATTACAAAAAATTTGAGCCTTTCATCATATTATTTTAAAGATATTTAAATATATTTTGAGTGAAAATCCTAAGACTTTAATATTTAGGTGGCAGCAAAGGAAGGAGACATCCGTGGCGTGAATTAATTTTAGGACAAATCAGCGCTTTAGTGTGTTATTGAGGAAGAGAAAAATGTGTATTATTAAAGATAAAAATATAATTTTAATGATTTACTAATAGAATATTTTTTTTTCAAATTGATTTTAATTAAGTCTTAACTCAAGTGTGTGTATGTAAGATTTTATAATGTTTTGAGCGTGCATAGCATAATTAACTAAGAATGGATGTGTAAAGCATAAATAAAACTAAATGGTGTGGCATGTAGGTAATTATTCCTTTTAAATAATGTATAATTGTCGAAGACAATCTTCTTATTGTACTCATCTATTTGATATTTAGATTTCTCCTTTATCTATATTTTTTTTTTTGGCATTAGAATTATTTTTATCTGTGTATTATTATCTTTGTACTACCAGTTATTTATCAATTTGCTACATGTGGATTAATTTTAATAAATAAAAATTAATTAACGTCACTTTAGCATCTGAAATATTTTCAGTTCTTCATATGAATTATCTCTTTTTGAATCAAATATTTTTTGTATCATTAACTAAAAAATTGTACAAATCTCAATTCTAAATTTGATGCTGTTGATTTTGATGATTTATCATTTGTGGCTCCGAGAATATTTAAGTTTAATATTATTTTAATATTATATCATATTATCTAAATATTCTGATACCTACATATCTTTGTATCGATGATAAATATATAATTTTTAATAAAGATATCTGTACATATCATCAAGTCAAATAATTATTTTCTCTGAATAATATAATATCAAGATAATATTAAAGAAGTAATTAGATAAATATTATTCTGATATATCTAAAGAAAATAATTTTTTTATTTACTGCCTTCTACAAATAATCTTCTGTAAGATTATAAATTACATGACATAACATTAAGATAATAATAAACCAAACGCTTTCTAAGTCAAATACCTGTATTCAAGAATTGATACTTGAAAATGAAAGGCTTCTTGAATGAGGAAAAATGTAAAAAATATCGAAGCTAGAAGAAGAGCTTCACTACTATAATAAATTGTCTACTAGCAATTACTAAATAGTGCTTTCTCTTAAAAAAGTCTTTATGTTTTATTTGTCTATCTATTTATTTATTTTAGTCATAGTTCCTCAATATTTATACGATGTAGGGTCAAATTACAAGATTTTTTTTGAGTCCTACATTTATTGAAAGATCTAGAAAATATAATTCACAGACACATATATCTCAAAATTCGTTAAGGAATTCAAGTAATTAGATTTGAAGTTCAAATGATTGTGTTTAGAGTCAAGTAGAGAGCTAAATAATTATGCTATTTAAATGAGTTAATATGACATCTTCATTTGGAAAAAATTAAGAGCATCGAGGTTTTTATGACAATGAAAAGTCAGATTTGTTTTTTTATATAAGAAAAAATTCAAATTTTTGATGTTGCCATAAAGTCATTTAAAAAATTATAGCAAATTTTCTTTTGAATAAAGTAATCTTTGTATATGTTATATATGTTTTCAGGTAAAATATTTCGAATTATGAATAGTAACATAAAAAGAGTGCTGAGTATGAGTTTATTGGCTTAAGAGAGGAAAAATAAAAGAGCATCTATCCCTGAGGTTGCTAGTGGAGGTGAGGACAATGATTGCGTGTCGCTAAGTATACGAGGAGGCGAACTGTTTGAGAGGAGAGCTAAAGAGTGCAAAGTCGTCAGAGCCATATAACTGAACAGTAGCCGAACCAGAAGGAGAAATGAGTTCTGTTTGTGAAGGAAGCATAGAAGCAGATCTCCTCCTCCATCATAAATACAGTTATTTATAATGAAGGTTGAGTAGATAAAAATAGATAAATTGAGTGAGTTTCAATAATGTAAAAGGGGCTTTGTAGTATGGCCAATTATACGATCATACTTGCAGTCATCCCACCCCTTAATAATATTCACTTTTTTTTTAGCCTATGACCTGAGTATCGCATTATCTAAGAAAGGCTGAGGAAGTTAGCAGATGAGTGATCACAGTCTATTAGTCCAGTTCAACATACCTATTCGGACGCACCATTCGGCTGAGACTGTTCGACCGGCCATGCGATATTCGGCTAGTAAGCCTAACATTATCCACGTGTTAGATCACAGCGACGTGGCGCATTATATCCTCAATATTACCAATAAACACTTAAAATAATATTGTTTAACTTAGGCTCATTCCTTTATTTGATTGTTTTGAATTTGGTTTCAAGAATATTTGTTACGAGATATTTAGCTAAAATTAATATTGAATTTCTATCATTTACTAAGTTTTTATACGTTAAGTTCAAACTTTATATTTTCAACGAATCGAAATAAATGTTGAGAATTTCAATAAGAAAATTTCAACAATGTTGACCAGCCGAAGGGTTCATTATGCAAAATACTAATTATTTTGATACCGAATTGCATTTTTTCAAGAAAACACCAATAGCGATAGGGTGAGTCAATCTCGCGCTCCATTTAAAATTAAAATTTTTGATTTTAAATTGATTTTTAAATTTAATTCAGTCAAATGTTTTCATAAAAATATTCATTAAATATATAAAATATATTAAAATATAATATTATAAATTAAATTTTAAATTTTATTTTTTAATATAAATTATTCTAATAAATTTTATATAAAAATATGTATATTTATGTTCATTATATATATGATTGAGAGGTGATTTAATTATTTTTTGAGAAAGTTAATTTTGAGTTTTAAAAAAATTATCTCGATTTTAAATATTTGAATAAAATATGAAGTTGTTTAAAAGTTTTTTTTATTTTATTTTTACGTAAAATTCTTTTTATTCACATTTAGACCGGTCTCCCTACAAACTTCGTTGACTTCAAAAGCCACATAGTCAACGCAGCCCCTTCATAGTCCACACTAGCCACATGTCACAAAATCCATCTTCTTTTCGCAATCCTTAGATCGAGTCAATTTAGATCAAGTTAAGTATTTTAATTTTGAATTCAATTTAGTTTGAATTAATTAAAATTTATTTAATAAATTAACTTTTGAGTTGAATTAAATCTAATTATTAATCATATGTTTTAGTTTGACAAAAGCTTGTTCTTGTTCATTTTATTCAAATGAACAAAAAAAATTGAATATAATTTTAAAAGTTTGGTTCATAAATGAAGCACTGTGGAAATACTAGTGTTTGGTTAGTTAATTTTCTTGAACTGTTCATATGATGCTCGTAAACATGTACGAGTATAAAGCTCAATATGACGCTGTACATAGCTTTTAGTGCTCAATTAATTTCTTATTTAGAGATCTTTGTATATCTCATTTATTAATAAAAAAATTATGAATAACGAATATGCATGATGTTAACCTGGTCGTGAACAAATTAATGCCTTTAATAAGAGCTTATTTATAATTTTCGTATTCAAAATTCAAATGTATACGAGCTAGTTCGTAGTTATATTAGTAATTCTCTTCGTGAACGCAACCATAAGTTCATTCGTAAATCATATGTATCAACCGAGCTCAAATATGTTTGCAAACTAGGTTCAAAGAAGCTCGAGCTCGATCTTAATAAATAAACTTGGACTGTGATAGGATATTATTCAGTTCAATTCAATTCATTTATTTTAATAAGTTATACTTAGAGATACTAACTTTATATATATATATATAATAAATTGTAATAATAAGTTAAAAAAAAAGATAATAAATTAACAAATTATTCAGATAATTTATAATTTTAATTTTTCATAAATTATTCAACATATAAATTATATAAATAGATTTTATATTGGTGAAAACTTATTCAATTTAAAGAATTTATTTACGTATTTTATATTTAAATTAAGAAATTGTTATAACTTTTAATAAATAATCAATTTACAGATTATAATTTAGATTTTTAATTCACTAAATTATTTAATAGATTAACACTTAATTTATTGAATAATCTAGTGTATTAAAATTAATTTATGATTAATAATTTTATTGATTAATTATTTGAGGTATGCAATAGAACTCTTAAATCCAAATCTTTCATTTTAAATGAAATATAATTTAAATTATAATCTTAACTACTTAGAAAAATATTTAAAAAAATGACATAAAAATGTATTTTGATAAAAATTATTAATAATAAAAAAGAAATATATAAATTAATTACCATAATTCACAATCCATTAATCCCATCTCTTTTCTTATAAAGTAAGAATTTTGAATTTTTTTATTATTTTATAATTTAAATAATTTTAAATTATTATAATATTATTATAAATAGTTTATTTGACCCCCTAATTTGAGGTCTTCGCTCCGCTAATGCGTATAAGCTAGCTTAAATATATATATATATTGAAAAAATTGAATTAATTACATAATTATATGTGTATCAAATAAATTAGGAGTTAAGATTTGATTAAATTAATTTTTTTTAATATAAATTAATTTAATTTTGAGTATAAAGAGTTGAATTGATTTTTACCAATTATGAAAATAAAAAAAAAAATTTACAGCTGAATTTGCCGACATTAATACTTTCTCGTCGTTCACCGGCTCAAGCGCGTCGGAGCGAAGCATCTCTGAAAATCGCGCCTCCCTTTTCTGCTATAAACCTTTTCTTCTTCCTCCACGGTAGCTTCAATAGTTGGGCGACCACACACTCTACCGTAATGGTCGTCCCCAACCCCAAGGACTGGCTCTCCAATAACAACCGCCAACACATCACCGCCGCCGCAGCCGCAGCCGGCTGCGGGGGTAAAGTGACCGTGGGAATCCTGTCCTTCGAGGCGGCGGCCGCCATGTCTCGCCTGGTATCCCTCCACCGCAGCCTCGCCGACGCGGAGATCCTCCGCCTCCGCTCCGACGCCATGCGCTCTCCCGGCGTCGCCTATCTTACCTCCACCGACCAGTTCTTCCTCCTCCGGCTCGCGTGTGCAGAGCTGCTCGCCGACCTCGACGCCGCAGCTGTCGTCGTCTCCCGATTCGCCGGCCGCTGCAGCAGAGAGCCCCTTTCGTCCTTTGAGCGCACATACTCGGAGGTCAAGACCGGCTCCGCAGCCGCCGCCGGCACGATCCGGTATTTTTCAAGCAAAGGGATTGAGCGGCGCGTGAAGCAGATGGAGAAATGTATTTCTACGGTGGGAAGGCTGTTCGTCGAGATGGAGGTGCTGGCCGAGATGGAGGCCGTGGAGAGGAAGATGGCGACCAAATACGGCCGGCACAGCGGACCGATTCCGGTGCAGAAGCCCGACAGGATGCACGGCGAGCTGCTTCAAGATGATCTCAAAGCTCAGGCGAAGACGGTGGCGCGGCTCAAGGACGAATCGCTCTGGAGCAAAACATTCGACTTTGCCGTCGGCCTCATGTGCCGTGCTGTTCTGGCGATCTTCGCTCGCATCTGCGCCGTCTTCGGCCCGTTCGTGCCGGGACTTCCGCCGATCATCGTCTCAGGAAGCCGGATGAGCTTCTTTCCGTTCAATCCCAAGTTCAAGCTCTACCCGCGGTTCACCGGAAGGAACCATTCTTCCGGGCCGATGGAGCGGATGCCAGCGGCGAAAGAGGTGGCCATCAGAAACTCCTGCCCGATCGTCGGCAGGGAAAAGGAAGCTGAGCCGAAGCTTCCGCAGGAGTGCAAGAGAGCGCTGCAACCTGCAGCGAGAACGGTGGGCGGCGCCGGCCTTGCCTTCCAGTACGCGAGCGTGATTGTGTCAGCAGAGGAAGTGATGAGGATCATGTCCGGCGCAGAGGAGGCAGAGGAAGGGGAGGAGGCGGCGGCCAGGGATGAGATATACAGGTTGCTGCCGGCGAGGCTTCAGGGGGCTGTGAGGGGGAAGCTGAAGGAGGAGTGGATGAAGCGGGGGGCTGCGGACGGAGGACTGGCGGATGGGTGGCTGGAAGCTGTGGAGAGAATATTCCGGTGGCTGGGGCCGGTGGCACGAGACACTCTGCAGTGGCAGGATGAGAGGACGATGGACCGGAGGCAGCGATTGGATACGAGACCGCGGGTGTTGGCCCTGCAGACGCTGCTGTTTTCAGACATGGAGAAGACGGAGGCGGCAATCGCCGAGGTTCTGGTGGGCCTCAGCGGCATCTGCTGGTACGACGGCCGCCATGGCAGCCGCTCGCTCCGGCTGCTAGCTAGCCGGCCTGCAGCATTATAATCAAAATATTAGAATTAGATTAGAATTATTAATTTAAATTAATAAATTATTTACATAATTATATAAATA
>JAEMOT010000507.1:87799-151510 GCA_019297695.1 Apostasia ramifera | reverse complement strand
GGCGGGGCGGGGCGGGGCGAAAACGGGTATGGAGCGGGTATGGGTAATGAATGATATATAGCGGGGCGGGTATGAGTATTTATAAATCTGACCCAAACCTGGCCCGTTGCCATTCCTAACGGTGCAGTTACGACTAATGCATTGCATAGAGTATGTGGAATAATGATCATAATTAAAGAAGAATCATCAATGATTAATTTAAGGCTCAAGGACATTAAACATTATATTTAAAAAGGCGGGAAAGTGCTGAGAAGTCAATATCATGACACGTAAGCATGCTCATCAGTACCAACCCCGCGTTTCGGACCAGCATACCTACTTTCTGCCTATTTCGTTGACCGCTGACCTGGACTTATCCAATTTTCTTTATTATTGGTTCCTCTTTTTTTTTTTTTGATATTTGAATATTATTGGCTCCAATTTTATTCATCAAATTTATATTATATCCTAAATAAATTTTATTAAACAAAATTATTTTTATCATAAATTGCATGCTGGCATTTGAGGTCAAAAAAATATTATAAATTAGTATCAATTTTTAAAAAATATTAATTTGAGTATTTGAAATTATAAAAGTGATGTGATTTGATCCTATTAACGTATAATTATTAGGCCCCATTTATTTGCTCATTTAAAATTAAACTAATTTAATTTTAACTGGACATATCACATTATTTATAAAATTTAATATTAAAAATTATTTTTATTTCACATCTTACACATATTACTAAAATAATAATTAACTTATATCACATCCCTCACATATCCCAACATAATAACTAACTTTATATCACATCCATCACACACCCCAATATAATAACTAATTTTACTTCACATCATTCACAATTTTTAATAAAAAAATATTTTTATTTAAATTTAATTTTATACTTACAAACAAACAGACCAATTGTTTATTATTACACCACAGAATTATTTTCATTCATTAATTTTTTTAATTCTTGAGAACATCATTTCGAAAAAAATAATATTTATGTTTTTTAATTTTAATTTTTTAGGAAAAAAACAATATATAGAAGAAATTAAATTTTAAATTTTTGCTAAATTTTTGAAGAACGGTGAAAATACAATAGTATAGTGGTCCTTTAAAATGTATCAATAATTTAAATAAGTTAAAAAATGATAAAATTTAATATTTCTACTATACTTTTGTTAATTAGAAAACCAAAATGTATATGTAGTATATATATATATATTTTTTTTTTTTTTTTTTCCCAAGGTTTTTTTTTTTGAAAGGAATTTATCCCATGTTAGGGTGGCAAATGGCAATGATAGGCATAAAATTAACTCAATATTAAAAATAATTTAAAAGAGACAAAAAAAAAGATAAGAGATCTGCATCTATTTAATATTTAGACTGAAGAAGGCATGATAACCTTATATTCAGAAAACATCTGCATATATACACAAAAATACTAGTAATCCAAATTTAAATCACGAAGAATTTTTTTTTTCTATATTTATTAAACACAATACAAAAACTATTAAACATAAAAAATGGATTGAAATTTGGAATCAACCATTTCTTGTTTGCTCCTATTGATATTTTTAATTGTCAAATAATCCTTCTTATAGATTATAAATTTGAGCCTATATATTGTTGTCCAACATTAACTGATGACTCTTAATTTTTGTATCAATTTATTTTTGTATATATAACAACTGGATACAAGATGATTGTTCAGCTGAGATCAAATAGTTCATATAAGATGCTCTCCAATAAGACTGAAAACTAACCATGATTAAGCGAAACTTAATAGCAAATGACTCCACCGCAAAAGATTAGTAAAAATGATTTATTAGATAAAAAAGTTTGGAAGAAATTGCTAGAAATGCGTACATATATAAGCAATTATTTCATATTAGTGATTGAATAAAAATAACAATAATTCCACCTAGTTGAATTAAGGTTTGTTTGTTGTTTGTTGTTGTGATTGAATAATAAATTGTGTGGTTAATGTATAAGTGATTGTTATTACACATTAATATAAAATTTTGAATTAATTAATGTTAATTCGCTTATGTATTAAGTTCAAGTTGAGGCTATTGATTCTCTCGTAAATATAATTACTAATATTTAAGTAAAATCGACAATTTTCTATTTTAGTAAAGCTTTAAATCACGATAAAAAAAAAACTCTAAATGGAAGTGATGAGATTTATTTTGATTACTTCGCGAAGGTTTAAGTTGATCCGAGTTCAGTGAATAATTTACATGACGAATAATAAATGTAGCTGGCAGTCAACGACTGCCCTCCGGTCAATCTGACCGTTGACTCCGGCCATCTGGCCTGCCACCTCAGCCAGCTCATAACGACGCGATAATAATATTCATAAGATATATAAAAGAGAGGCGAAAAGGTTCAATTAACGCCACGAGAGATCTTCCAGCATCGCAATGCTACCCGCCGGAAACTCCTCCGGCAAAGCTTCCGGCGACTTTTCCGGACGGACTTCCTGGTCGTCCTCGCTGAACAGGCATCTTTCCAAGCGATCGAGCGCTTCCCGGTAGAGCATCTCCTGCAAGTTTGAACTCAACCCTGCCTTGAAAAGCTCATGATCGCCGCCATTGGAGCTCCTCAAAATGCTCGTCGACGATCTTCCCCACAACTCCCCCATGAGCGATTCCACCTCCTCTTGAAGACTCGCCACCTGCATTCTCTTAATTCTTTTCAGATTAAAATCACAACGTACGTTAATTTCATGTATATATGCAGATTCCGGCCACCTCCTGCTGCAGAGCAATGACATGAGCGACGCATCCGTAGACGGGGTCGCGAATCCTCGCGACGGCCTCGTAAGCAACGGTGACGGCAGCGGCGGGGCGGTGGCGCTCCGGGAGGTGGGCGAGGAGCTTGGAGACGTTGCTGGCTCCGAAGACCTTGTGGATGGCGGAGAAGTGCGCCGCCGCCTGGTCGTAGCTGAAGTGCGGGGCGAATATGCAGAGGTCGGCGCACTTTCTCCTCAGAAACTTGCAGGCGCCGCAGGAGGAGGTGGCGCCGGCGATGCCAGCCATGTTTTCCGATATTCAGTGATCTCGGATGTACATGTACATGTCTCGAATCAAGCTTTATAGCATGCTGGTTTGTTCTCACGTGGGATTTAGGTAGGTCTGGGACCTGGGTGATGGCCTGCTGTGGTGATCAGAATCATGCAATGCTTTACATAAAAAGAAGTGAGGAGGGAGATATGGGCGCTTTAGCTTAAAGTTGGGCATAGGTTTCCTTGGTGGGCTACATTTCAGATTTTATTAATTATATATATAACCAGTAATTAACATTCCACTGCANAAAAGAAATGGTTGCAAAAAAAAAAAAAAAAAAAAACAACTAAAGAGTATGGTGAGTGAGTCACCATCACCGCCAGAGCAGTCCTAGTAACCGACAAAATAATTTACAGTAGAAGAGACTCCAAAAATAATAGAGCACCGGACAAATTAAGGAGGGCATGCATACTGCAATCATCGCAGATATTATACAGGATACTAAACATTCTCAACTCTCCGAACAGCACTTCTTCTTTTGTAACTGTGCTGTTAGTGTTTAAGAAACGTATATAAAGTCATATATATTTATAGGTCCGCCGATGAGCCAGTAGATAATGCAGCTTCCTTTACGTGTTTTGAAGATATTAGTTAGATTAGGGGAATGTTCTGCCCAACTAAATTTTATAGCATATTATTGGAAGATAATTTGAATTGTATTTAACTAATTGTATTAATATTTATGTTTGAATGCACTACGCAATGACTGAACTTCAAAACAAAATAAAGAGAATGATCATTGTTAGCTAGGAGGGTATATAAGTATGCATTTCTTTTATGTAAATGGGGTACTTTTAGGCAAAATTCACACGAATAAATATATAAAATTTAATACGTTGGGTCTTACTATTACATGATTCATTAATTACCTTCTTGAGCCATTTGGCCAAGGCTAACAGATATTTTCAAGAAGTTGATTTCATAGATGCTTATTAGATAAAAGGCCATGGGGGACTCTAGCTCGGAGTTCATTGAATTATTCAAAAAGCAAATAATTTGTTTATGTACTATATCTTAAATTTAATATCAAATAATTAGTGAGTATTCTCTAAGGTTCTCTATCTATATATTTTCAGTATAATAATAATTCTCTTTTGTTATTCCTATGATTGGTGGGTTAATTTTTCTGAGTTTCATTCATTTACAATATTGATTTCTCATATTCTTTTTGTTTATGAATTCATAAAATTATAATAAATGCTGCTTGTTATGATCATCCTAGGAAATAAAAATAAATAAAAATATAAATAATTACTCCTTTGTTGATTATAAAGTGTTTAAAAATAGCTTATGAATTTTAAAATCTTTTATGTAAGTTTTTGAAATTGATAGGATACTTTAAATTAGTCTCTCGCATCTCTTATCAGGTAAAAATTTAAGGACTAATTTGAACTTTTTCATCAACTTCAAAAATATGTATAAAAATTTTAAAATTTTAAATGAATTTGAAGCATTGTAATAAGTAAAAGACTACTTTTAAAATTTTCAATTAATTTAAAGCATCTTAAGATTAGTTAATTTACCCATGAATGCTTATAATAAGTTGTTCATAAGATAAGATATGATATATTTGGCTGGTAGCGTAGAGCTAGCTAGGGGTGTTTGATCACAAAAAAGTAAGTTCAAGTTCCAAAGGTAGGAGAACAATAGGAAGTGGCTTCAAGTCAAGAATGTTACAAAAAGTTGCATCTTTTTTGTTTTGATTTGCATTATGCTTTCACTCTCAGCCACACTTTGCATTGCTCCCACCAGCATGCCCACGCACGCAACGACCACAAAATTATGCACCATTTTCTCACTTTTTATTATTTTATAATTACATTATTTAGTTTATTTACATATATAAATTTCAAAAACGCCTTCATAGAAGCAAAAAATTATATTAAGTAACAAAACATTCATATCAGTAGAAAAAGTTATATACTTCGTATTGATAATTTTAGATTTTATATTATCATTTTTTCTTTTGCATGAACTTTTTTTACTTTATATATATATATGTGTGTATATATATATTAGTTATATAAATTTTTTTTGCAAAATAAAAAAATGAAACTACAAGAAAAAGATGCGAAATAACATTTTTTCGCCATTACGAGCACGGACAGACTACCACTCCCTATGCCACGCAAGCACGAGATGTTTGGGCGCTTGCTGAATGGGTGATGCGGATAGGAAGCCGCAACTAAAATTTTTCCTGATCAAGGTCTCATAATTGTGCTCAAAACTTGTGACACATTTCAAACTCCATGTTACATGTGAATATGAAGAAAAATAACTACCTGAAAACAACTGTTTTTAATTAGGCCTTAGGCCAACCAACATTTTAAATGATTTCTAACCGTTAAATTTGGGTCAACCTAGGATCAATTAGGTTGACCTAAACCCGTCATAGCTATGTTAGCCAAATTGGTCCATGGTTCAACCTATTTACCCCACCCCCCTCTCTCTCTAGTAATGGTCTGAGTTGACTTAGTGGGTCTCACTAGCTGTGGCTTGGGTCAACCTAGGTATTCTAGTTATAAGTTTGGGGGTTTCTGCTATATCTTATCAATGTTGTCTACACTTATCTTAATTAAATTATATTTAACCACATTAGTGCTCTTTAACCGTTTCAAATCTCAATTATTCAAACTCAATCCTTAAAATAAATTCTTAGAAAATCTAAACTAAGTAATAGTATGCTATATTGATCAGTGAATTGAAGGTCTTTCATTTAATTATCTTCTTTATATTATCTTCCAGCAATTTGAGCTTTGATTTTTTTTAAATAAAAAAAATTGAATTTTCCTCACGTATAGGCCTTGGCATTCAATTTAATTGATTGGTTTAATGATCAAACAAAAAAAAAAAGATTGAGTTCGGTTTTAAATTTAATGAAACCAAATCAACCAAAATAAATATCAGTTTGGTTTGATTTGGTTCGGTTAAAATTATATTTTTTTTATCTCAAAAATTTTCTTAATCTTCTTATAATAATATTAAATATTGTTATATTAATATCTAGATAATAGCATTAATATAAGAGTAATTTAACACAATAAATAATTTAATTTAATAACTCAATCGCATCACCAAACTAAACTAACAAAAAAATAAAAAAATTCAGAAGCAATTGCAACACATCATTACATCAATATCACAATATAATCAAAATTACATAACAAAAATTTTATTTTTTTATAAAAAATAATAAATATTTTTTTCACATTTTCAGATAGTCTCCCTTATAAGAATTCACCCTAATTATCACATTTGAAAAAAAAATACACTAAATAATTATCATAAAAATACACTATAAAAACTCATAAATATACATGTACACTATCACTTCAATAATTCAAAGTCAATACTATAAAAATTACTATAATACAACTGAATCGATCTAACCCTAAAATCATATTTATATGTGGGTTATTTAATAATCGGTTAATTCGGTCAGTTTGGTTTCCAAACATATAAAACCGAACCCAAATCAATTATCTGAAATACTCAAAACATCAAACCATCACCAAACCGTTAGATTCTAAACGAAATCAAACCACTAAATTTAAACAGTTCGGTTCAATTTTTCGGTTTAAACCATAATTTGCACACCCCTACTCTCGTATCCGCAAATCTTCAATAATAAATTTAAAGATTGTTTCCCGATTTAAAAAAAGAAAATTGTTAGAACATAATCCAACTGAAACTACAGGTCAAAACTTCAAAACAAAGAAGATTATAAAGGAGGAGCTAACATTTTGTATAATGAATAGTTATATAAAAGGTATTCTTAGATATTCACCTTCGCGAGCACAATGCTCTAAGCAATTTTGCCTAATTAAAGTACCGTAATTCATGCAATAGTAAAAACGTATGAATTTCAATAATGGTTGAAATTTTTTAGAGTGCAGAGAGACTGGTGCAGATCATATACTCATAGCTATAACCTTCTCGATAACTGTTATTGATCCTATATATATATATATATGTAAGAAGAAGTCATTTATAGACCTACTCAAAGAGTATTTGAACAACTAATTTTATGTAAGCTATCTTGTGATTAATCCACTAATCTAACACTCAGTGAAGAAATACTCTTGTTGTATTCTTCTAATATAATATAGAGTAAATGACTAACCCTTTAATTCAATTAGAGTAAAGCTTTGTTTGTTTGGTGTAGGATCTATGCATGGTTTTATCCTAGAATGAGAATTTGGCATATATCTCTTATGTTCTTTGTTCTTACCAATTTAATTCATTGCCTTAATGAAAGATTAAAAAGTTGAGATTCTCCCCTTATTTCCCCTCATCTCCATCCAACTCAAATAAAACTAATTATACTACATACATATTAAATTAAACTTAAACTAAAATTTCATTACTTGAGTTAATAAATAAATTCAAACTCAAAGATGATAACTCATGCTTATAGGAATTATACATTAATATCATATATTTAAAGTATATACAAATTTGCTTTGTTTAAAGTCGAAACGCTTCAATTTAACAATCAATTGAGCCGCTGAAGGGTGGCAAATAGAATTTGTTCTAATTTTCAACAACAAACCAAGCATTTATCTTATGGGTACATAAATTTTTTATTTTCATTACATTTTATCAAATAATAAATATAGCTCTAAATATTTGCCAAAATAACTATAAAAAAATCTACCAAAATATAATTTTTACTTCCATTGCATAACTAAAATCAAATTCCTAATTAATTGCAGACAACAGAATCGACCAAAGAAATCTCGTGGATCATACATCACGTATCAAATTCTATCAATTTCAACAGTTCATATATAATATATACTAGCTTGAGGAGGATTTAAAACTCGGTTTTAGTTTTGCTCGTAAAAGTATTAATCTCAATAGTTTCAATAGTTTTAATTTCAAATATTTTTTTTTTGAAGTAATGATTTCAAATAATTTTGGCCGAAGTTTTAAAGAAAATTTTATCTTAAGGAAGACAGAGTTTCGACCAAAATGAAACGTGTCAGTTTCAAATCGATCTTAACCAAAAATGAAATGACAGATGAAATTGATTATTTTCGACGAAACTCAAAGGCGTGGATTGAGCCAATTTCGAGCTCTTTTGGTGGGCTTCAGTCCTCACCTGTGCTTCTAGGCTTAATCTTGGACCAGTTACGTGCACACAACATGCAGCCATGTCTTTTGTTTAAAACTTGTAAATGTTTGAGTTGGGCCATAAAGAAGCCTTTTATTAGCAATTGGGCTTGGGCTTGGGCCTGGAAGTAAATTGATAGGGATTTTCACTTAACGTCGTATGAACATGAATGTTATTTCAAATAACTATATCATATTATACATTAATTTTTGGTTGTTTGGTTTTGTTATTTTCAGCCTTAGGCTGCTTAATATTTGATATAATCGAATTGAAACTACTCCGTCAAGAATCTATCCTTCTAGACTCGTTCTACACTATTATCGTTGTTTGGACCAAACAAGATCAATTCCCATTGGGTCCTCTGGTTTAAAATAATATACAAAAACGTTCTTTGATATTAATAAATGGACCTAATAGAAATTTTTTTTATAACTGATAAAGTAATTTAACTAAATAATGTCTAAATTGATCTATTAATTGGAGAAGATATTCTCCATTAAGTACTTGAATTAACTTCAAAGGATCGATTTGCATATTAACTCAAATTTTAGAAGCAATCTAATTAATTTAGAAACTATAGAGATCTAGTTGTAATAAGCTTAAATTAGAAGGACCTAATTATTATTATTCTCTAAAAATATTTAAATTATTTTAAAAGTTTCACTGTACCAAATAGGCAATGGGAATTTATAATTTGTCAAGAGCTTGCCGATCAAAAAATAACCCCAAATGGAAGTAAAAATAGCTAGATGAAACTGCTATTTTAGGCATTAGGTCGACCTACCAAAGCATAGGACCATCTAATCAACGACCAGCACTGTCCAACTGGGAACCCTTAGGTCTACCTAAGCCAGGCATAGGTCGACCTAACCTGCATCTGCATCCGCAAGATCACTTCAGTAATTTAGCTGACAGCCTTATTTCGTTGAAGTGGAAAAAGAGATCAAATATATCAAAAATAAATAAATATATATTCTAAAAATAATTTTATTAATATTATTTATTTATTTCACATTTTATATAAATTTAATTATTAATAAAATTATTTCATATTCTACACAAATTTAAATTTTAAATTAATTTTATATTTTATACATTTTTTAATAAATAAAATTAATTTTATTTTTCATACATATAAACTTTAATTCTAAAATAAATTTAATTTACATCATAGCATTAAAATCATATTTTCCGCTTTTTTTTCTAAAAAAATTAAACAATTTTAAAAATACATTTCAAGCAAACTAAATTAACATTATTTTGCGTTAATTTAGTGAGTCAACTAGCCCCGCATGGATCGACCTACGGCATTCAAACAGTAAACTCAAGAGTTTCTAGTTTCTATTATATCTTGTAATTAATGTTAGCCTGACTTACCTTAATCAAATTATATTTATGACGCTACTAAAAAAATAATATTTATAAGACAATTTGATACAATATTATTTTAATATTATTTTATATAATTTAAATAATATTTGCAAGTAATAATTTCATAATTTTTAAAAAATTATACATATATATTATTAAATTAAATAATAATTTGATACAATATTATTTTAATATTATTACCTAGGGCTATGACTGTATGCCGGAGCGGATTACGGTTGGCTCGTACTCAAAATTTTCTAAGTCCAACTCACATCAAACTCAATATAATTTTTAATCAAACCAGCTCAACTTAGAACGTCTCGAAATAGATTTTAAGCTCACCGGAAACAAGTATATCTATAATTTTAAAAAATAATTGCATTAAAAATATATATTAAAAATATGAATATCTATACATATATAAATAAATAAATAATAATCTCAAGTCGATTTCAATTTATATCAAGCGAGTCAATCCTAGCTCGAACTCGATTTAAAATAAAATTTGAATTGAAGTGTTGGCTTATAACTTGACTTGAAATCATTCTAGTCGAGCTCAAATTTTAATAGAATTTTGAGCAAACTTTGAGCTTCAGATTATTTTTGCAGCATTATTCATACTCAGAAATTCAAAACAAATAATAAGCCTTCTTTTTTTTTTGTCTTTGATGTGAAAAACTATTCAGTTCAATCTATCGATTGATTCGGCTAACTAACGGGTGGAACGTTAACACCAAACGAGATCTAGTGCTGATGTGCCATGCACCGCCAAATGTTTACTCAAAAACTGCTCCTTTGATCGTCCTCGACATTATATTCAAAAACGTTTGGCGAGATCTCCAAGCATTTGATTTTTCATATATCATTGGAACCTTAAATAGTACGTAGATGTCATTATATTTAAATAACATAATATACATCAAGATAATATCGAACCAGATGCTCTCTAAATCTAATGTTACTTGCATGCATGTTTTAACTTTTTAAATTTGAGACAATTGAGTCTCTAAGGCCCTGTTTGGCGCGAGGACTAAAATAGTACTAGTTTAAAAAACATCAATAAAAATAATAAATAAATTTTTTTAATCATTCTATACAAATTCTAATATAAAAAATATTATTTTACTTCATATACTCAATAATTTTCAATAAAAATATCAACTTCGTTTTACATCCTAGACCAAAATATTTAAATCGAGTATTTTGGTCTACGATGTGAAATAGAGTTAATTTATTATTAAAAATTATTGAGTATGTGAAGTAAAATAATATTTTTTTATATTAAAATTTGTGTAGAATAATTTTAAAATTTTATTTATTATTATTATTATTTAACGTTTTAGCATTTTTTTTGTTAAGTGGGACCTGATTAAAATTGTATTTTTAGCTGAGGGACGTAACTAAATATTAAATATAACCCAACCGCCCAAATTAAAAAAAGACAACGTGCAAGCCATGGCAATAAATCCTTTGGACCTCGAAGTTAAATAATCAAATCTATTATTTTTTTATTTATTATATGACGTGGCATCGATGCATCATATATAAACCCACGCTTTAATTATTTGTATTTTAAATAAATAATTGTACACTTTAAAAATATATTAAAAAATATTTAAAACCTTTTAGATGATATATCAATATGCCTGTCAATGTATCGAATTATAACTCAATTTGATTTGAGTTTTGAAATGATTAAATCTCTAAATTGATTCCTTTTTTTTTACCTATCAATCTATCCCGTATACTAACCCAATCCATGTACAAATAAATCGATCGAATATGAATCATCGTTGACCAGACTAATTTAAAATCTAACTCATTTATGTAATTGTTGCATCTGGATCCGCGCCGACTCATTTGGAGCGCACACGTGAAAGCCTACGTAGCATCAGCGTCATAAAGATTCAGCGTCGAACATAAGGCGTATCACCCCGAACAACATACGTCGAAGAGGCCGAGACGAACAGGTGAGGCCGGTATTGACCGGCATCCAGCCCAGTATCGGGGACCATACTGCTTTCAAGAGGTATGAGCTTCCCTGCCCTCGGACCGCGTCGTCCTTACACCGTACAATTGAGGCCAAGGCGTGGCCACCTTGTAGCCATTGATGGTCTGACACTGGAGCTGAAGCCCATTTAATTTGTTGAAGTGACTCCACAGAGTAGGCTAGGGTATAAGATTCTCACTGTAACGAGAAAAAGGGATTCCTCTTTTTGGGCTGATTCTTCTTCTTCTTAAAACCCCCCAACTTTTCTACCATAATCGGAGGTAACCTGATTCTAGTGGTTTGAAGCTTCCTCGAAAGGAGCCGTGGTTTTTCCGCTCAGCCGGTTTTTCACGTACAAAATCCAAAATCCTTTGTTCTGGTTATTTTCTCGTCACAACAGTAATCTAACTTGTAGTTTATAAAAAGATATGTAATGACTAATAATTTTTTTATAAGAAGACTTAAGTAAAGAGTGTGACTATGATTAATTAACGAAAGATTCTTACCCTTCCTATTAGTAGATTATAATATATAGTACTTTTTTTTTATAATTTACTCTTATAAGTTTATATTTTACAATATATGTATATATATTATAAATAGTAATTTTATATTAAAATATTTAATTAATTCATAAAAAATATAATATTTTTCTTCTATTTTATTTTTAATAAATTTAATATTATTTTAAATTTGATTATGAAAAATACTAAAAAATAACGATTTTTATTATAAATGGATTAAACTCAAAAATTCGAGTTCTGACCCAATCCAATTTCTGACTTGAGAGGATCTGGATCGACTATGACCCGATCTGATATATATAAATTTAGATCCAAACTGGGTTGACCCGATCTGAACCTGATTCACTGATAGACCTATGCATCATCCATTATTAATAAAAATAACTTTGTATTTTTAATAATTGATTATTAATAAATTAGAATTTTAATTTTCTAAGTTATACGAAGAATTATTACCAAATTTATTGAATAATTATGTAAATTTAAAATTTAAATTGTAATCTATAAATTATAATGCAGTCAAATCCAAAAACTTTAAAAAAAAAATCAACCAATAGATATCTTTAAAAAAAATTAAAAGAAGACCTCAGTTAAATAATTTCATTCTAAAAATGTAAATTGCATTTAAAAACATGGCAAAATATAATCCAAGGAACTGAATATTAAACTAGCGGTAAAGTACACTCGAATCTCTGAGTTTAAAGCATATTATCATATAAATTTATATTTTTAAAATCTTAATAGTGCTTTAATATAATCTTCAAATGATTTGTTTTTAAATTTTATATTATTAAAATTTTTTCTACCCTCTCCTCTCTCTTTCGTCCCCCTTTCTTCTGTCACTCTTGCTCTCTCTTTGGCGACACTGCTGATGGTAGAGCCAGGAAAGGGACAACCTCTGGGGAGGGAGTTGCCGGCCCTCTCCCATCCCCCCTCTCTTTGGCAACACCAGTGGCGGCGGAGGTGATTGCCGGCACCAGAGCAGGGGAAGGGGATGTCCGTCAAAAGAGAGGGGTGGTGGCCTACCTCTTTCTCTCTTTACATCTATACGCACATAACTTAATTTAATATTTTAAATTTATAATTTTTAAATATAATATTATATTTTTATATAATATATGTAAGGTAATTACTATATATATATTATAACGTACAAAACAAATTTTAAAGAAAATTAAGTTAGTCATATTTATATACTTTCTTAAGTATTAATATTGTTATTTATTATAATAATAATTGATGATATTAATAATTGTAATACTTAAAATATATTTTTGCCTCTATACTAAGTACATAATGCCTATCATTGAACTTGAATAAATTCGAAACTTGACTCAAATTCGAAACGCTAAAACTCAAAATATGGTCAACTTGCTCGAACTCGACTCATCTACATCCCTAATTCCCAGCAGTTAGATAGTTTTGAGCTAATATGTGGATTAATTGAGAGCAAGTCAATGAAAGGCTGCCACTAGTGTTATCTGCTTACAAGGAGTTTTTGACTATTCAAATCTTCTTGAAGCAAGATGGTGCACTCACCTTTCACTCTAGGACAAAAAGGCTTGTAAGATGTCAAGCTTCCATTTTCTTCTTCAAGAAGGACAATTATTTCTCCCCAAATGCATCACATGTGGATCTTGTAATTAAGGCCAAGTTGCCCTTAAGTGGGTCGAGGAAAACAACGCAGATTCGCAATGAATTTTTTGAAAATTAGACTGTGAATTTGTTGCTAAAACGGTTCCAAGCCATCGAGTCAGAAAAAAGTGGCTTGAAAATCGAGTTGAACTGATAAACCGTTGAACCAAAAATGTTAAAGTTGATGACTCAACATTAAGATGACTTTTGCCGTAAAGCTATATCGATAATAGTTGAGAAGTGGAGTTAGCAATGCGGGACTAAAGAAATGCCACTTGTAGTGCTCTTTTGTAGAAATATTATTTTTATTTTATTTCTTTTGGTTATTATTTATAAGAATAAATCTAATCTTTATTTTTTATAAGGCTATATAATATACTTATTATTATTTATAGGTATAATATGAACATGCACCATTTTTATTATTTATCGGATTTGATTTAATTAATTCTTATTATTTATAAAAATTGTACTCCTTATTTTTATTTCTAGGTATGATTTATTTTTTTATTATACTGTATAGATATTTATTGAATTTTTAAATCTTAAAGCTAGATCTTGATTTAACCTCAATTTAATTTTAAAATCATAAATTATTTGTTCTAGTCTAATTTAAGACTAGTCGAGTCTTTAAATTCCTTGTCCCAATGACTAAAGAGATGTAGGATGATATTTACGTTGAAGCCAAGAAAACGAATTTGAGAGGAAAATGGAGTCGAACAAAACTAACACGCTTACAAGCATGACCTAAAGAATCAAATAAATAATCTTAGTTAAATTTATCATTCATTGGATTTTAATTCCTTCATCTTTTAATTCAAATGCGCTTAGAAAATAGATTAGTTTTAAATCTTAAAGTTATTGTGATCATCAAATTAATAAGGCTCAACACAACCTACACACAAAATTTAAATATATATATTTATATATATGAAATAATAAAATACTTATATTAAGTAAATAATATATGTACTAAGCAACAAAAAAAACTTGTATGAGGTAAAAACTCTCTATATGAAGCATAAATTAAATTCCTATATTAAGTAAAATATATTTTTATGCAAAGCAAAAAAAAAAACTCTATACCATGCATAAAAATATGTTTATTAAGGAAAAATTATTTATACGAGAACATATGATAATTAATAGTATTTTTTATGTTGTTTTTCGCTCTGCTTCTTGTTGGATCTATCATGATAATATTGCGTACATGACAAAGTTTCAAAAATTTTATATGGTGCACCACCTAAATCTAATAAATTTTTTAAATGAAATTACATTTGTCACATGTAAATAATAATTTTTTATTCATTTAACTTCAAAAATTAGATATTTATATATATTATTTCATATGTTAAATGTATAATTATAAATTGCATCCCCTTAATTATGTTTGGAAAGATCTAGCCTTTTAACTTATTTAAGAAAGGAAAATTTTATTTATTTTTATCGATTTGAAGGAGTGTAACTTATAATCATGCATTTAAAGTATAAGATAATATATATAAATGTTAAATTTTCGATACTAAATGAGAAAAAAATTCTTCTTTATGAGTGACATAATTTTTCTTTTTTAGCATAGTTATATATAAATGTCAAAATGATCGTGATATTTTTTTACCATAATCAAAATGTTTTTAGATTTAGAAAAAATAAATTATACCTTATGATACATAATTTTAATATTAAAAATTATTTTATCAAAAAATAAAAATAAAAATTATTTTATTTAATATCTACATAATTTTATGAACATGATTTTTTTTTCCCTTCATAGAAGCATGCTATCAAGTCAAACTGAGTAAAGCAGACCACTGGAGGGCATGTGAGACTTGAGAGCACACCAAGTCACCATCCCTACATATAAATTTCATTTTTTTTCAAAGTATTTACCAAAAATTATCAAATTCACCCCCCCTATTTTCTCTAATTAATCAATGGTCTCTTTTCTCAACAAATCTATAAATATTAATTCTAATCATAATTAAGTTTTTTTTTATCATGCCGGAGGTTCTCCGTTTTTATAAACATTAAAAAACTAAAGCTGCCTCAATTATTGCGTCAATAAAGCAAAGATGTCTGATATAAACTAAAGATGCCTTAATTATTGCGTCCATAAAGTAAAAGATGTCTGATATTAGTGTCCTTTAATAGCATATCGTCCACAAATATAAAGCCGAAGATGCTTGATATTATTAAAGCAAAAGATGTCTGATATTAGTGTCCTTTAATAGCATATCGTCCACAAATATAAAGCCGAAGATGCTTGATATTATTATAGGTATAATTGCAAAGAGGTCTTTGCTTGCTGCGTGATGGAAGAATTCAAAATTTATAAGTTAGTAAAATATTAATACAACATTATTTATGTTTGGCTTTATATTTGTCCTTATAAAAGGATTTTCGTAGTTTTTGCTCGCGACAGTATTCTATAAAATATTTAGAAATTATTTTTTCTATAGATATTATACTTTTGATAAAATAATACATGAACTTAAATATAAAGCTAACATAGATAACTTAATGATTGTAGATATATTCAATGAATTACATAAACTAGAATTTGATATAATCTATAGTGATGAAAGAAGTACATTTGATATATTAATCGATCAAGATATTATTCATATGTAGTAGAAAAAATATGTATGTCATCAATATATATGAGAATAAACTGATCATAAGATGAAAAAATAGAATTCATTCATTGCTGAAATATTTGAGGTGCATTTTTTAATTCAAAAGGCATTACTGTCCATTATAAATATTCAAATAGAGTTGAGAATGCTGTTAATTCTTTCGAAGTGTTATCCTTTATTTTAATTGGCCAAAATCCAAATTTAGCATCAAATTTACTAAACCATTTTATTTCGCTAATGTTTTTCAAAATACTTTAAGTGCTTGGAATATAAAATCCGTCAAATTTTAGATTATCATTAAGTTTTTTATAGTTAATAACCATTAGAGCTTGTTCTCGTTTTTCTTCAGCAAAATTTCTTACCATGAAGGCAGGGGGAGAATGAGATCCAGAAGAATTTTCTATAAATCCTAATTTTTTTAATTCTGTTAGTTGTTTTTTAAATTCTTTTGTATCTTGGGCGGAATATACTAAAGGTTTTACCCTTATGATCTTATTTTCATTTAAAATAGTTAAGTTACAAAAATGTGGGCTCCTGTTAAATAATAATAGAGGATTGTCAGAAAATACTTCTTGTAATGATGCCATATATTTTAATTTGAAGTTTTCAGTTAAAGATAGAATTTTTGATTTATAATTTATTCTAATAAATTTAAGATGATTAAAAATTCGTGAAATTTTAATCTGTGTTTGTTGTATCGTAAATGTGTAATAGGTTGTATGTATAGTAAGAGGTAAATATTGATTTAATACATCCATGTCAATGATCATATCACAAAAAAAATCTTTGCATATATATATATGGGAAAAATATAATAAATATTTCAAACGAAAATCAAACTTTTCTAAAAAACACCTTGTAAATGTTTCAAATGTGACGAAGAATGCCATTATGCTAATAACTGTAAAAAAGACATTAAAATCTTAGAAGAAACACAACTTCAAATGGTAACAAATTATTATGATATTATCCAAGAAAATGATTTGTCAACCTTATCAGAAATAGATTATGAAATTTCATCAATCGATGATATAGATAATTTAAATATTAATAGCGAATCTGAATATGAGACAGATACTTTCGAGTCATACTCAAACTCAAATTCTAATAAATTACCAAATTCACATTCTAATGATGATATAAATTATATATTTATGTTGCATGAAGAATCTGATGATTATAAAAAATATATAAAAAATAGTAAATATATAAAAAATAGTAAATATATCATCTGATAATCACAATGAACAATTTGTCTTTGATAATAATTTATATTAGAAAATAATAAAATTAAAAGATAACACTAAAGGAAAAGATATATATATAAAGAAAAATTTTGTTTACAATTAACAAAAAAATTAGTACATTTTATCGAATATTTTGAAGGTAACACTGATAGTTCTGAAGAACCAACTGCAATAACTAAATTACAAATAATAACAAAAAATAAGATTAAAAAAATATTAAACAAAGTAAAAAATACAGACCGAATTAAATACCTTCATTTGGGTTGTATCCAAATTACCATAAAAGCTAATTTTTGAGCAGGATTAGATTCTCCTATAACTTTAATCGTTTCTGATAATAGACTAATAACAACAGAACAATCCCTAATGGGAATAATACAATCTAATTTATTATATCAAGTAATAAATTTTAAAATATTTCTTAATTTTTCTATCAGTTTAAAAAATAAAAATTTAGATCAAAGTTTAATGATATTCTATAAACTAGAAAATATACTCATGCTAAAAGAAAGTAAACCCTTAATTTTTACATGAAGATTACTAGGATATTTTTACGAAATAAATATATAGAAATAAAACTAATATCTTCTGATATTAGACTAGATAACCTGCATAACCAATACTCAGAAATAATATATCCAAAATAATTAACCAATAAAGATATACAATTACCATTAGAATGGAATATAAATATAGAAGAAATAAAAAAAATATATCAATCAATTGAAAAACCTCCTACTAAATAATTACATATAAACAATTGAAGATTATTCATTGGATACAATAGACAATTAGATAAAAAACTAGACAATATAAATATATCAAAAAGACTACAAATAAAAGATATAAATCAAGAAGACTTTGATTGTACCCCTAACACCAATTTAGATTTAAGCATAATACAAGTCATAATTAGTTTTAAAGAAAAAACTATTATATTAAAAGTTTTAATAGATACAGAAGTTTTTTTATCACATATAAAATCTGAATTAATTAATAATAACATATCTAAAACAGAAAAAAAAATATTATATTTTTGATAAAACTCATAAAAACATGCTATCAAGTCAATCAAAGAAAAGCAGACCACCGGAGGGCATGTTAGACTTGAGAGCACACAAGTCACCATCCCTACATATAAATTTCATTTTTTTTCAAAGTATTTACCAAAAATTATCAAATTCACCCCCCTATTTTCTCTAATTAATCAATGGTCTCTTTTTTCAACAAATCTCTAAATATTAATTCTAATCATAATTAAGTTTTTTTTTTATAAGAATTCTAATCAGAAGTTTGTTCCTGAATATTGAGTAGCATTTAATTAATAATAAATATATTTAGGTGGTATTTGGTTTGCTATTATTCAGATATCTAGATATCAATTTTAAGTGACAATTTAATTATTTTTATAATATTATTTGAAACAAATAATAAAAAATTATAGAAAATATAATATGATATTAAAATAATATTGAACCAAATCCTCTATTACAGTTGTTATCATTCAACCTCATACTGCCATTATCTACTTATTATAAAATAATGAATAGAGTAACAATTTTATCTTTGGAATTGTGAGAATGCTCTACACAGAGAGCTTTTTTCAAGAAATGTAAGAACAAATAGCGTCTTTGAAGATTATTTTTTTTGAAGAAGCATTCTTTTAGACACGTCATTAACTATGTTGAAAAAAATACCCTTTTTGTTTTCTTCTTCACCTTTTGAGCAATTATTTTTCTTGAAAACTCATGTTTATCGACAAATTCTCTTTCTCAATATCTCATTTCAAATAATCCGTTTAACATCCTCCTTAGCTTCTTGCAAGAAGGAATTTATAAGAAACTTCCCTCTCGACTAACAAGGGACTTGACTTTCAGTTGTTGGATTGATCACCAACCTGATAAATTTTTGTCAGTATAAATCTTTTATAGTGTAGGCCTTCCTTTTTTAGAACTACAAGTAATATTCATCTTATTTATGCAATAATTTAAGTAATTTAATTACAAACTTCATAAAAGAAATGATTTAATTGTCGTGCCATTCATCCTCATCAAACTTTAAGAATCATGTAACTTGAATTTAGTGAACGGATGCAATTAATATATTATGTGATAAAAAGATCTTGCTCAAACTTAAAGGTAAATTTTATATGACAGTAGTAAAATGAATGATGTTATGCAGTACTAAATATTGACTTACAAAAGAAAAATATATGAATAAAATAAATATCATATAAATAATAATGCTAAGGTGAATAAGTAGATATATGCGAAAGGAATAAAAGAAAAATAAGTGCATCCGTAAAATGGTTAGGGCAGCACAACGGAAGATAAACTCAAAAAAGAGACAGTTGAAGGCCAAAAGTGACGCGATAATAAATTATAATTAATAATTATTCATACTTAGAGCTAAATGAGAAACTGTTATTCAATAAATTATAATATAAACAAAGTATTTATATAACTGACTCCATGAATAAGGTTCATAGCTCAAGTGAAAATGATTTGAGCCGGGATCTAGTCAAACCCAAATTTAAGTAAGTTTCAAGCAAACCTCAAGCTTCAGTCTACTTTTACTGACTTCCCCCACGGAGTAAAGATAAAAAATTTATTTGATGTTGCGGTTCATAATTGGGATATAAAAATCCTTAAAATTTGAATTTTCAAGATAACTATGATGAATTTGAATATTTCATATACAAAAATTTTTTTTTAGGAGGCGTTTAGTTCGTTGTTATCTTGGTATTATGTTATGTAATTTAAATGTCATCTTTTGATTAATAACTTTATAATATAATAAAAGATTATTTATAAATATCATTAAATTAAATAATTATTTTTTATAGATAATATAATATAATATCAAAATAATATTGAATTAAATATTTTTAAAAAAATATGATGTAATAAATAAATTATATATATATATATATATATATATATATATATGTATAATCCTGCATATTTTTGTGTATGAGAAAAATTGATGCTTCTAAAACGTCAATCGGTAAAGTTTCGGGGAAGACAAAAAAGTTTCGGTAAAACGTCAATCGGTATCATCGCGATATTTCGGTGCCGAAGCAGAAGCTTTTTGCCGTCCGTTACGCTCTTGCTGCAAGCGGACAGTGGCTTGTCAGAGAGGAGGGAGGTGGAGAAGCTATGCTTGACGGCGTTGTCGCTTCGTTTCTCCTCGTGATGGTACAATTCTCAGCCGAAGCTTCTGCCCCGTCCCCCACCGGCTTCGTCTTCAACGGCTTCAGCGGCTCCAGCCTCCGCCTTAACGGCGGAGCTGTGGTCGAGCCCAACGGGATCCTTCGACTCACCAACACCACCAGGCAGGAGGTCGGTCATGCCTTCTACCCGGCCCCCTTCCCCTTCCGCAACTCCTCCGGCGGACCCCTCTCCTTCTCCACGTCCTTCGTCTTCGCCATCGTTCCCCAGTACCGCGACGTCAGTTCCCATGGCATCGCCTTCGCCGTGACCCCTTCCCCCAACCTCACCGCCGTTCTCCCAAGCCAGCACCTCGGCCTCTTCAACCTCACCAACAACGGCGACAGCGGCAACCACATCCTCGCTGTTGAGCTCGACACCATCCAGAACAGGGAGTTCGACGACATCAATGACAATCACGTCGGAATCGACATCAACGGTCTGAAATCACTCGTCTCTGCTCCAGCCTCCTTCGCCCTCGACTCCCCAGAAAATTCCCCTGATCTTCGGTTTGAGAATCTGAGCTTAATCAGCGGCCAGCCCCTTCGTCTTTGGGTAGAGTATGACGGGAAGAACTTGGATCTCAACGTCACATTAGCTCCACTCAATGTCCCCAAGCCTCACGAACCTCTCCTGTCGGCGAACGTCAACCTCTCCTCCATCGTTTTTGATGAAATGTATGTGGGTTTCTCTTCCTCCACAGGCTCGGCCGCTGGGTCTCATTACATCCTCGGATGGAGCTTCAGCATGAACGGAAGAGCAGAGGAGCTCGACCTCTCCCATCTTCCATCCCTTCCTATAAGAGAAGATGACGAAGGGAAAAACCCCCAAAAAATCTGGGTCATCGTCCTTCCGATCGGTATCACAGTTCTGCTGCTTCTTTCTGCAGTTGGGATTGCGATTTTGATGAAAACCAGGAAGAAATTTGCCGAAGTGGTGGAAGATTGGGAGAGCGAGTACGGGCCTCACAGATTCTCATACAGGGATCTCTACAGAGCTACCGGAGGCTTCAGCGACGACAACATTCTCGGCAACGGTGGATTTGGGGGAGTTTACAGGGGACTGCTCCCCAAGTCAAAGGTCGACATCGCCGTGAAGAGGATCTCCCATGACTCCAGGCAGGGGATGAAGGAGTTCGTTGCGGAGATTGCGAGCATAGGCCGGCTCCGGCACCGGAACCTTGTGCAGCTCCTAGGTTACTGCCGTCGGCGAGGGGAGCTGCTCCTCGTCTACGACTTCATGCCCAATGGGAGCCTCGACAAATACATATTCGGCCGAGCGGACGAGTCGCTCGGCTGGAGCCCGAGGTTCAACATCATCAAAGGCATTGCAGCGGGGCTCCTTTACCTTCACGAGGAGTGGGAGAAGGTGGTGCTTCACAGAGACATCAAGGCCAGCAACGTCCTCCTCGACGCCGAATTCAACGGCAAGCTCGGAGACTTCGGGCTCGCCAGGCTCTACGATCGCGGGAGCAATCCTCAGACGACTAGGGTCGTCGGAACTCTGGGTTACCTTGCGCCAGAGCTGTCGAGGACTGGGAAGTCCTCCACCAGCTCCGACGTGTTCGCATTCGGTGCGTTCCTTTTGGAGGTCGCCTGCGGCAAGAAGCCGGTGGAGTTGAAGACCTCCGGGATCGAAATGGTTCTCTTAGATTGGGTTTTGGAGCTCTTCAAGAAAGGAGAGCTGCTGGAAGCGAGAGACCGGAAGTTGGGAGCCGAGTTTGACACAGAGGAAACGGAGATGGTGCTAAAGCTGGGGCTGATTTGCTCACACCCAACGCCTTCGGCGAGGCCGAGTATGAGGCAGGTGGTGCAGTACCTGGACCGGGAAGCGCTGCTGCCGGACGTATCGCCGGGAGATTTCCTTCTTCTCGGTTCGAGTTCTTGGAGTAGGATTGTAACGGTGGGTGATTCATCTTCCAACTCCTGTACAGCTCTAGCTGATCGTTCTTCGTCTCCAGAGTCCCCCCTAAACGGAAAAACTTACTGATTTGATGCTTCACGGTGAAGAACGAATTTTTGCTCTCTGTTTTCTTTGCTTTTTTGATGTTAATTTGGAATGCAAACTCTGCTGATTTTTCTTTTTTCCATCGTTTGCGTTCGATCCCTGAAGCTCTCTGCAAAAAGGACGATTTCAGTTTAAAGATTTGCTCTTTCTTTTTTGAATGATTGAGATTCTTCAGCCTAATCATAAAAAAATGATTTTTGATAACGAATCAAACCTTTGGTAAGTGCTTCAACAGTGGGTTTTATCCTTCAGTATCATGCGTGCTTGATAGGCCGTAAGAGTATAATATGTGCATCATAAGTCGTAAGAGTACGGCAATGAAATATATAATGAAATATATATGAATTGAATATTTGAATAAAAAGTGTATTTGCTGCACACATATTACTTAAGTCTTGTTTGACGTGAAGATCAAAATCAGGATCAAAATAGTATTAGCTTCAAAAACAATAATAATAATAATTAATAATTTTTTTAATAATTTTACAAAAATTTTAATATGAAAAAATATTATTTTACTTCACATACTCAATAATTTTCAATAAAAATATCAACTTTATTTTACATCCTGACCAAAATATTCGATTCGAGTATCTTGGTCTAGAATGTGAAATATAGTTGATATTTTTATTGAAAATTATTGAGTATGTGAAGTAAAATAATATTTTTTTCATATTAAAATTTATGTAAAATAATTAAAAAAATTTATTTATTATTATTATTATTATTTAAATTTATATTATTTTGATCCTTACCTCAAACATGACTTTAACTATTAATATTAGATTTTGCTCTTCTATTAGAAATTAATTAATTTTTAAAGACTCTAACTTGACTTAATTCATTATTATAATTTAAGGTCGGTTAGAATTTTACTCCTTGCTGGCAAATATTCTAAGGTTTCATCTTAATATTTCTACCCTCAATGAGTAAATTTATCGAGCAAATCGAATGGTGAGGAAACAAAACACCAAAATTATATGTGAAAATTGTTAGGTAGCTAATTTGAGAAAACCCGCTTTCTTAGTACAATAATAGTGAGGTTATAGTAAGCTAGTGCAACCAATTTACTTGTTATATCATGTACTCATGATCTACAAGTCAAACTCAATTTTTTTTTTATAACTATTTTGTTTGATTTGTATGCATATTAACAAAGATTCATATAAAGTCAAAAAATTATTAATACAAAATAAAAAAAGTAAAAAAAATTATATAATTTGTATGAATAATCTTTAACTTTATATTATTATTTTTATTTTGTGTTTTTTTTTTTCTCCTTTGTATTATTGACTTTGTACATGCGTATGAATCAAGCAAAAGTCATCGTTAACACGTGGTTCCTGGCTGCATCCCGGCCATACACGTGGAGCCTGGCTGGCCTCCAGCTACTTTCATTTATTTGCTAACTCCTCTGTTCTCGCAGATTTCTGACCAGGTCAAATTTCGGCCATGAGGGTTCAACCTAGCCTCGTCCACGACGAGCCAGGACCATCCCTGGTAACGTCGGGCACGATGTTATAGAGCGGTGCCTGTCACAATCAGCTTGACCCGACCGCATCGTTCCCCGTACGAAGCACTTTTTCCAGATCCACAAATCAAGGATCCGCATGCTCCGGCTATCACGGATCCCCAGAAGAAGTACCAGTATTAAAAGATAGCACTCTCCTTTCGCGGCTTCTGGCCCCTACGGTGGCCGACAAACTGCACGAACTCAGAGCCTGTCCACCTCTTTTCTTCCAGGAAATCAGAATAAAGCTACACACTTCATCACCTACAAATACCCCTGAACAGTCCCCAGGCAAAAGGATCGATCCATCTAAGAGAAGCAACCAAAGCGCAGGCAGCTATAGAGTTTTTCTTATTTTAAATTGTATTAGAGCCCCAACTAAGGAGCTCTTCCTCTCTTTATTTTCTTAAGTATTGTATTAAGCCTTCACGGCTACCCTTTTTACTTTGAGTGAATTCCCTTTGCTGATTGCTCGGTGGACGTAAGGGGCTTCCTCTCTCAACCACCTTAAAATCCTGTGTGTTCTTCTGGGTGCCCCGAACTCTCTCTCTCCCTTTCTTTCTTGTGCCTCCGTTAACAAGCTCACCCCCCTACGCGCCGCCGTCTCCTGGGACTCTCTTTCTTTTTTGGTGTTCCTTGGGATCCCCTACTCCCTACGTCAACAGTCATACAGAATAATTTTTATAAAAATGATAAAAAAAAATGGCATGAAACAGTGAAAAAATATTATGAAATGATGTATTCTCCAATGGATCCTTTAAATCTTTAGTTATAAATAGAGGTTCAAGAAGGTAAATCAAATTCTCAAGCAAGCAAGAGGAAGAAGTTATAAAATTTATAAGATTCTTTTCCTTTTAATTTTTTTTTTCATATTCTTCTCTTAGCTAAAATGAAGAACAGTTATTTTTTTATGAGAAATGAGGTTTTTCAAAATTATTTTTTATTATAAATTAAATATATTTGTAATCAGAATGTAAATTTGTTCTTACTCAATATGTAATTGCACTTATATTATGACGTTGACGATATTAAATTTTCTTATTATTATTTATTTTGTTGTTATTATTTTCATTGATCTTATTTTTATTGTGATTTTATCTATAATTAAGCAGGCTTAATCTATTAGAAAAGTTTGAGAAAAATGCTTTATATGGATCCAAAAGTGATTAATTTAAATTGTTTTAAAAAATCCTGAATAAATTTGCACATATTGGATTTTGATTGAAATCTTGAAGAGAACTTCAACCTATTCGTTGTTCTATGGCTTTTTGACTATTGATGATGAGAATCTTTGAGGAAGTGGTACGTGATTTTGTCATTTTATTTTTTTGGTTGAAAAATATTTTTTTTTTCATCAAAAGATAAAAATATTAACTTTGACTATTCGTGCTTACCTTCTAAAAGCATGACCAAAAAAGCATTAAAATCATAATGTAATTTACATATCATATAATATTACTTACATCTCCCTACTTTTTTATCTTCTTATTAATCATCAATAATCAGAAAGTGAAAAAAAAAAGAGAATTGCACATGTCATTATTCAAGATAAAGTTTTTATTCTTTTTACTTCTAAAATTAAATATTTACATATATTACTTCGTATTTTGAATACGTAATTACAAAATGCACTATTTCTACTAAGTTGAAAAAAATCTAGACTTTTATCTTATTTATTGAGAAAAAGATCTAATCATACATTAATATAAGAGGTGTTCTAAGTTATACATTCACATATGTAAAGCTATAATTTTAGAAATTAAACGAGTAAAAAGATATTTTTTAGAGGTAACATATAATTCCCAAAAAAAAAAATATTCTCAACACTCTAATTAACAACTTTTCATAAATTATAGTAGTTTGTTAAAGATTTAGCATAAAAATTAAATATTCAATGAGTAAACGAGAATAGATCTTCTCAACACAGAAGGCTTTGTAGTTGTTGGGTATCCCTTATGAGTTATGAAAGCAGAAGAAAGTTAAACAAAACTTGTTGTATAAGCTTCTTCGAATAAAGAGTTAGCTTCAAAAGAGTCTTTGATATGGTCATCCGCTTGTATGATAAACTCTAAGATAAAGAAGAATAGTTGAACTGAACTTTTGTTCAATGATATCTAACATATAGTGAACACAATATAAGATATAAAGTATGTAATTGTAAATCACTGTTAAAGGCAATTTCGAGCAACACTATTGTCTTTAGTACACGTAAGAATAAGCCATCTCAGTGAAACGTGTTGCACAGAACTCAAGGGCGGTGTAAGCATGCTATGTCTCATCCCTGGGTTTGGCCAAAAAGAAACTCAGTTCTTCATAAATAACAAATTACTAGAGAAGGAAATGGTGCATTAAAAGTGAAAATATTACTAATGTGAAGAGATTTTGAGTTCTATGCAGTTCCATTGCCAATGAAACAGACCTAGTATTGAAGACAAGTTAACTCTTAAGACAATCTAAGCTGAGAAAATATCTGCCATCCAACAGGAATCAATTATTGTAAGGTGTAAAGTTTTAAATTACTTTTACCAAGCTAACTTTTCTATGCAAACATTAGTAAGAAGCTAACATGATATTATCGTTCTCAGTATACATAATATACACCTTCCTAAATACATCGATCTTCAATTAACAAAGTGGGGAACAACAGCAGATCCAAAGAGGGAGAAGGAGAGGCCTCCCACAGCGTCAACACGCTTGCTCCCAACAGACCTTGACAAGATGGGTTTAGTGTAAGTAAATTTTTTAAAAATCTGATCATTTACAACTTCTGGAACGAAAAAAAAAAAAAAATCATGAAACAAACTTAATAGTACTTCATCAACCACAGGATGCTATGAAGCAGATCAAAGAGAAGCAAAGCTGAGCACGAGTGGCCTGGGTGGGGTCTTAACCATCACTCCCAGAAGGCCCGGCACCAAGAAGCAAGGGATTCTTTTGCTGCTGCTCTTCCTTCTGTGCAGTATTCTTTGCAGCCGCCCATGCTCGAAGAGGTGGCTCAAATAACGGGCCAGCAACATCAGGTGGCTGCTCAGGATTTTCCTCTCCAGGAAGAACCAGCAGGCCCTTCTCCCGAAGTGCCGAAGGACTGCTGTAGCAAGCACTCCACAGGGAGTCCAGCAGCTGCCTCTCCTCCCTGGCTGCCGCCAGTTCAGCAGCATCCAAGTTGCTTACGCTGTCAATTCGGTTCTCAAGAATCTGCTTCAGCCTGCTCCCCTCAGATGTAAGTGAACTCACAGCTGCAGATGTTTGGTCCCTAGCCAGCTCCACAAGACTGCTTAATGCACCTTCACGCACGCCAGAATCATCGTTGGATGCTAGATTCACCAACAGCCGAGGAAAGCCGAGATCCGTCACAGTACTACAATCTGACGGGCTCTCTTGAAGCAGGTAGTGGATCAGATTGAGAGCCTTCCTGGCAAATCAGTATCTTATGGCATCTTGGTATATATATGTAGAGACATGGGAGATTTTCAAATAAAGATTATATAAAGAACTTGCCTCTGGAATCTCGTGCTGTCTGAACTCAGGGCATCCCGGAGTGCAGCATAACCATTGGCTAGTTTAAATGCTGTAGTTCCTGGTTTATTGTTCCGAATCAAAGCTGAAAATATTAAAAGATAACAAAATTAATTAATAGTCTATGAATTATACTTAGAAAGCAACAAAAAGGAAGAGCAGTTTTACATGATATTGCACCGAGGGCCTTTGCACGGACAGTTGAATCAGGATCCGTAGTCAGATTAAACATCAGAGGTTCAAGTCCGCTTGCCTCCATTACAAGCTGTTGGCTTTTCGGATTATTTTGCACTACAGTGGTTAATACATCTTCAGCCTTAGCTCGGATACCAGTATGCGAATTCTTGAGATAATCAATTAGAGGAACTAGACCCCCAATGGAGTGCAGATCTGGAACATACAAACATATTACTATAAATAGTAGTCCCAAACGGTTAAGTTCCGTATTCCCCTTACCAGTTTCTCAGTTATAAACAGCCAAAGCATGAATATAATACAGCAGGGCAGTTGCCCGAATTACTCAATATGATTTAAGAATTTAAAAAACAAAACTTCTCCACTTTCAGTTATCAGGGGATCTTGCAATATTTCAAGAATTTCACATGTATTCTAGCTCCAACTAACTACCCCCTTTGAACAAGACAACCCAATGAGTTTTTTTTTGAACGTGGAAGACCAACCTGCAACTGTAGAGAGAGGTTGAGATGAACGAAGAGTTCTAATCGAGAAGATCAACATGGAACAAAGAAGGTTGCCAGAGGTGTGAATTCTCAAAGAACTTTCACGACGAAATACTACTACAAGAGAGAACTTCTCCTGTATTCGGATGTGAGAAATATTCCAAATACTTCCCAATGTATTTTCGTCTAAAGCCTAATTTAGGATTTGTCTAAAATGACAAAAAGCTACAACTTCCCAAGAGGCCATGTCCTGCAACTCAATGACATAGAATTAGGGATTACTACCTTTGTTATACAAAGGAAGAGAGTGAAATACATATGCCAAATAACAAGCCACTTCTTTTATTCTTCGTGCACTAACAAAGTGGAAACTTGTTATAAATGAATCCAAAAAATTTGGATTTGAAAAGAAAACTAGATCCAAGTGACAATCTCCTCTCACCACTCTTTACGAAGTTTCCATAAAAATCAACGAACCACCTATTTGCTTTTTTCAACACAGGGAACCCCAGTAGAAATTCAATCGACGGGGAAAGCCAAGGAGATATAAATCAAGGCTGTATCAAAACAACGGTATATTTTTATCAGTCTATAATAAACACAAAAAGTGTGTACCAAAAGTCAAGTGCTCTGCAAACACCATTAGATTGCTTTAACATCAACTGACATGTCGACGATGGTAGGAAAGGAAGGTAACAATGTTGGAGATCTGGGATCTTGCATGGACCAACTTCGAAAACAAATGAAGACGATAACGCAAATGTTCCAGTACGTCAACAACAAAGTAAGCGCGCCATGACCCATAATCAATCAATGCAAACCTAGTTGCAAACTAACTAAAGGCATGGGGATATTGATGGAATGTAAGTTAGGTGAAAAAACCACATAACCAAGTGAGGGAGAAACTATCAAGTATTATGGAAAGTAAAATTCAATAAAATAACATAGGATTGAGATAAAGTCATAAGTTAATTTGATGGTTTTTAGAGTACAAACAAAACTTTAGCCTATGTATGAGATCTAGCATTTTAAACAAAAACTAAAAGAGTGTACAACTTAGATTGAATCCCAAACAAGAACTAAATATACTTACTAACATAAGTCTTCATTCATACACATGAAAGGGGAAAATAACCATGACAGCTTGCAAACCAAATAATCAACTAGAGGGTCTAATATGATGGAGAGAATGGAGAAGAGTTGTGGTGGAGAGGAGGGTAAGAAGAAAGGGTTATCATGAGGACTCGAACCTCTCGATCCATGGATAAGATCAAGCATCAAACAACCACAACCAGGTCGACAAGGCGGCGATGTCCCAAACTTTAGCGGCGACAGTGTGCGTGTGCGCGGTAGCGGTGGGAGTGAAGGAAGGTGGTAGTGACAGCTGGGCGACCCGTAGGAGTGAGTTTAGCTCGAAGATCAAAAATTGCCCATAAATCGCTCGATTTTTAGCTCGATTTGAAATTCTCAAGCTGAGCCACGAGCTAATTTTCTAGCTTGAGAATTTTTTCGAGCTAAGTTCGAGCCGATACCAGATCAGATTGAGATCGAATTGATTTAAAAAAAAAATAATATTATGTAAATGTTATATATATGAAATAATTGTATTACACAAGTAAGATAGATAGTATGGCCTACTGGAAGAGTGACTTGGTTTTCTTTGGGACATTGGGGGTTCAAATTTCCCTAACTACATTACTTAGAAATGATACTTTAAAAACTTTCCGCTTTCATAAAAAAATTAAAATTGTTTAAAAAACTAATGTCATTTAGTCTCACATTAGGAGTTTGAAGAGAAAAGGGAGGAGGGATGCTTATAAATTTGAAAGGTTTTCATTCCCAAATTAAATTAAAATTTTAATAAAAAAGAGAACCAGCTGGCTCGAAATATGCTCGAGCTCAAAAAAATTCAACTCGAGTTGACTCAAATCAAAATGATTCGAGCCACGAACAAGGAGCCAATTTCGAGCTAGCAAATTTTTTTTCGATCCAAGCTCAAGCTGACCTTAGGTCGGCTCAAACTCAAATCGTTCTCACCCCCATGAGGAAGTACCACCATCCATTGGCAGCTTGGAGATGGGGCAATAAAAAATCCTTAAGGAAGATACTATCCTTGAAACAAGAATAGACAACTGCCAGATAGGAAACCAATGAATTCATCTGCGTCAAAAAAAAATTAAAACTCACCACATTTGGCCTATTTCGCATGCTACAATAAATTGAAACAAATGTCAACGAATTTAAGCAGTCCAGTTATGCAGAAACGTACTTAATCATCAACGTTGAGCATCTGAAGCCATTTGAAACTTTGATGCTAGCTAAAGAAAATGAAGATGACCTGCCATCCATTGTAAACTTGGAGATGAAATAAGAGCAAATACGCTAAGAAGGCATCTCTCGAACAAAGATGTAGACAACCACTCAATGAGGAAATGGGTGTGTGTGAACAGGGAATCAAAGTGAGGCACTTCAAGATATTCATTAAAAGTATCCAAAATCTAGTAGACTATTGCCTTCAAACAAAGAGTGGCCCGAGATGTTTCCTTGAACAAAAAAGACGGATGCAACGCTTGACCAGACACATCGACACCATGGATATAATTTACGGTCTCAGATCTAGATTATATCTATTTTGAGTTTTGTATATAGTTATATTTATTTTTCACACATTTTATTTGGGTTGCTTATTAAGTTAAACATTATGTTTTTATGTCGATGAGAATACCCAGTTTGGTGTCCTGTATTTTTTTTAGTTTTATTTTGATTAATTTGGATTAATTGGATTCAAATAGAATTATTTACATTCAATTTGAGTCAAATTGATCCTAAATTAAGCAAATTAGGTAGAGATTGATTCAATTGGACTCAAGTATTTCAAACTGAGTTTATTTGAGATCAATTGGGTCTTGTTGGAGTTGATTTGGTTGAGTTAGGAGTCAAAGTAAATCAAGTTGAGCTGGAATGGATCCTTATGCAAAAAATTTAAAAGTAGAAGGCCAAATTGGAAATTTTCCAATTAATTGAATCTCAAGCTGCAGAAGGCCAAATTGGAGATTTTTAATTAATTGCAGCTCGGGATACCCTAGATCTATCAGCACCTTCTTCCTATGAACAGGCTCAGGGCCAGCGTAGCCTTCGCCTCGCTTCGACCTCTCATCATCCGACGCCGCGCACATCGACGACATCTCCGCGACTCTCGCACACGTTGATGGCCACGTCTTCCACATCTACGCTCTTCCTCCGTCGATTCTGTGTCTGTGGTTGGTTCTGCCCTAGCTTCCTCTCTCCTATAAAAGTAGCCGAAAGATGATTTGAGGAGAGGATGATCATGTAATTTTTCACTTCCAGAGAGCTGTGAGGAAAGGGATTTCCTCGACTGTTTCATGGCATCGGTACCTTCGAAGACATGGCAAGGGGCTGCGGCTTCAATTCAAGGGAGAATCGGCTTCGTCGGAGGCTACAGCAGAGGGCTGAGGCTTCAAGATCAGAAGTTGGAGGTTCCTTGAATGTTCATAATATTTCTTCATTTTCTTGTGTCAAGTTGTGCTCATTTCTTAATTTTCATTTTCACTGTGCTGTGGGGATATTATTTCTTGATCAATTTTCTTTCTTTAATTCCTACTGGAACCCATGTTCTCGGTTAGAATTTATTATGCCATGATTGAAGTTGAAGTTTATGTGCTTGGTATTGAGAATCAAATTCACTGTTTAAATCCATATTAACCTCTGTTCTAAACAGATTCGTATGATTCATATCTAGTGAAGGTTTTATAAATTGAATGGTTTAGTTAAAATTATCATGCACAGGAATTTTAAGTTGAAATGCATATATGTTAAATTTTCTTGGAGTTCAATAGTTTAGTTATCTTATTTGCATAAGTTTCCTGAATTTGCTTAGATAGAATTTTAATCATTGCAATTATTTCGTGACATTTATGTGAATAAAAAAATTTATATTTAATATAATTTAAGAAACTTAGTTTGATCTCCTCCCCACTTGTATTTAGTATTAAAAAAAAACTTATGTGCTAACTTAGTACTGGTAGCGTAAAGATCGCCTTAAACTGACCCCACGCTGCATCAAAGACCTTACTGCAACTAGAAAGGAAGTACTCGAAGACCTACCACTAATGAAGATTCCCCTCCCACTAACAAGGTAGGTCACACGATGAGTCAACTACTCGAGGGACTTTTATGACGGAAGACTTGCCACTACCAAAGACTGTTCTCTTGTCGGTCGCAAATAATACCACAAAAATTATCTAGTGCTCTTCATCCCAAAGACTATTTAACGACTTGATTATAAATTATCCTATCAAAAACCTGCTACACGACAACAAGATATAAGTTCTCAGGAGATCTTTAGGAATTCTCCCATTGGTTAAAAGCATGGAAGTGCCACGCTACCACTTCTTGCGACTGAAGGACACATAGTCATTCTCTCTTTATAATACATGAAAAAAAAGTTCTATAGTGAGCAAAAGGGAAAGTTTCTTGACATGGGACAAACAAGCCACCCTTGTATTTTTCTTCCCCTTATTAAGAAGGAAGCTTTTTATGAATGAAACAAGAAGATTCAAGTCTTAAAAGGAAACATGGTCCAAGTGGTGTCTCCTCTCACAGCTCTTCACTACGCTTCCATATAAAACCACCCAAATATCCATTTACTTCGTTCAATAGAGGGAAACCTAGGCCAAAATTTCTATCAAGGAGAAAGCTTAATATAGATAAAATCATTGAAAAACACTTAGAAATACAAAACATTATTTAAAATCTTCTAAGTTTTTCAAGAAGGAAATTGACTTTAAACTTTTTAAAAAAAATTAAAACTAATTAAAATAAGATATCAAAAACAACCAAAATTGTAGATTTAAACAAAATATTATATAACATCTCAAATTGCAACTTAAACAAAATAATATATAACATCTCACTAGCCTAGTCTTTCAAGATCATATATGAGAGAAATGTCACAGCCCAGCCTAGAACCATGCTTTATAGCATGAGAACTAGCTGAAGACACCAAAACACACATGAGCGCATGTGTACGTGTGGAGAAAGATAGAGGGCGGGAAAGAAAACAACCAATAATGATAGTTAATAAGCATGATTCATAGCAAAGTAATGTACTAACTAACCATTGGCCATATCAATGGTTTCCACATGTTCCTGCAATTCATCAAGCAAACCTGTAACAGTAATGGAGCCAGTTAATATTAGAATCGACTGGCAAAGAAAACAGAAGAAGAAGAAATGCAAATATTTATGTGATTTAGCGAAATATTTTTTGTCATGGCCACGCTGAACTGATTTCATGTAAATGTAGCAAAACTCATTAGAAAATAATTTGATATCTCAATAATTACTGTAATTGAGATCTATATTTAGAAAATTTTGGGGAAGCAGAGTGGTTAACACTACAAATGCCAGATTCATGATAAGGGGACTTGGATCACACTCCTATAGTTAAAACCAATGACAGACCGGCGAGACCGCATAACTTCAAATCAAAATAAACCAACGCTAACTGAAGCCTACTATTTAACTGGACATAACCACATCTGCTTTACCCAAACATCCATCTATCCTCATTCAAATTATAGCACTACAAGGAAAGATTACTAACAATAGTAGTATTTAATTCATGCTTTAGAGAAACATCCACTAATTAAAATTACAATGTTATAAAGGTAGACTGAAAATAAGTTACAATAGTAATTCCTAGTTTATATGAATCAGACCAATCAAGAGATAAACACAGACACAGAGGAGAAGCAAAGCAAGGGGTCAGACGTTTAGAAATTTTATGGTAATGGTTTTATGCTCATCCATTAGCTGCCTATTGGCATTTAGTTGATCAATAGTTTAGGCCCAACTTAATCTCTCAAACATCACAATGCAACAAATACTTAACAAAAAAAAAAAAAATTGTCATTACAAAGTTCAAAATGTAACCATCACTAGGGTTGGCTTTATCAATTCTTTTTCAACAGTGTATCTATCTACTGCATCCAGAGTAGATTCAAATTTTTTGTATAACCTCTAATATAGTTATTTTTGGCTTACTCTTTTTTACTAAATGGATACATAAAAAAAAACCAACATATGACTAGCTATCCAACTAAATATGCCATATAGGAGTGAACATTGGGTAGTAATGTGGCAAAAAATATTCACAAGATTAGAGTAGCAAAGTTGCAAATGCATACATGGGTTCATAGTAAAACGTGCTTTACAAATGATTCAAGTGCCAAAAGGAGGAAGGGCATGGCACTATAATGAGGGATCCATTATCGAGCTATAGAAGCCCAAGTGTACAGATGTCAAAATATCAAAGTCACAACATTAAATATAGTATGGAATAAGAATAACTTAATGGTCATTTAACGAGGACTTAGTTACCATTGCTTTACATAGAACCGACTGGAGAACAGAAATCCATTTAGCCGAACCAACTAGTTTGGGAATGAGACATTGTTGGTCATGTTGTTGCACTTCAAAAATATTTAGCGTTGTTTAGGGTAAAACCCCAACCCCTGCTCCAACATTGATCTTTGACATAAACTCTGTTCCTAACACTAGTTGATATTGATTCCTTGAACTCTTCAACCATAAATCAAAATTTAAACAATGTACAAGAAGGTAATTCTAGTAGAATTTACAAGTATATTGAAAAAACAAAAATTGGATTCAGCAATAGTCAAAGCCATGAAGTTACAAATCAATTTGTAAAAGGACTGCTAATAATGTTAATGTTTCTTTGGTGTTCATGTATGTGGTTGGGAAAGCAGATGGAGGGAATTATTACAATCAGCAAAGAAATAAACACATTTGGAAGCTACAAATATGAATAAATGGATTACAAAATTTGTCAATAAAAATGGGTGAGCGCCTAAATTCACCTAAAAAGTTTATCACACAGAAGTATGCTTATACCATGAACTTGCATTAATTCCTTCAAAAGAAACATATTAACATAATTGATCAAGCAAATGACTCAACAAAACAATGTCCAAAATGCATAAGCAATTAAATGCTTGCAATGAAACCATCAACTTCATCATATCTGATAGCAGTGGTCTCTTAGCTAATGAATGCTTTTGCAGGAACATGACAAAAACGCTAACACATTAAAAACACAAGCCTATCATATGTTCTGTTGAAAGTTTTGTTATAAAAGAACTAGAAGTCAAAATCAAGCTTCCATATTATGATCATCCAAAAGTTTAAGCTCAATTGCTTTCCCAAGAATATCTTCAATCTTCATATTATAACAATGCTACCTGGTTGTACATGCTTACAAAGCTCGCTAAAATTCTATTTCCCTCCCATTACTAGACTAGTTAGGCACATATGTCACCCTCTTGTCAAAGGTTACTACAGAGAACGCAAATAATCGATGCGACAATTTACTAATAGCATCGCCAACCTATTGCCTGCATTTTCAACTTCCCTGATATCCTTGACTCACTAGGCACAATCTAGGATAACACAAACCATAACTCAAAATAAAACTGTTGGCAAAAGTTTGAACATAAATCAGGGGAGAGAAACTGAAGGAAAACGCAAAAGCTTCGGATTCCTCGTCCTCACTTTACCTTCAATATCTTCTGTACCGACGCCCTGAGATTCCAAAATATCCTGCGGAACCTTCATTACATCCGTGATCTCCTTCATCCGCTTAATAACATTCACAGTGTTAGCCTCCATGGCTTCCACGAACCACTGTCTATCCCTTTCGCTGCGCCGAGGAAAACAATAAAAGAAAAGAAAAGAAAAGAAAAGAATCCATTCAGACTCAAGGGAAACAGCACGAATAGCAATATGTTTCAAGAAAACAGAAGAACGAAAACCCTAGAAAGCAAAGAACCCAGCATTTAAAGACAGAGATGATACAACAAAGTACGAAAAGTGAAGCCCTAGCATGCCTGAGTGTCCTCGCCGAGGCGGTTCCGTCGGAATGGGCAAGACTCCATTTGAGCAACCCATCCCAATTCACACGGTCGCCGTCCATCTCCAATCTCTCGAGTTTTCTCACTCCCTCAATTGCTTCTCGCCTGTATGTATATGCATCAGGATGAACTGCGGTGCGGTGCGGTGCGGTGCGGTGCGGTGCCGACCGAGCTTTCGGGAGAAATGGAGAAATGATGCAGGAAACATCACCGCCGTCCGCCAAATCGAACGGCTGCAGCCGCGTAACGTGGAAAAATAAAGAAGCACAACCGGTTGTTAGATCGAACCCAGCTGGTCCAGTCGAGCCGGTTCAATTCACAGAAATTTGAATCATAATATGTGGGTTCCCCAAGTTTTGATATCTTTGCATCCAGGTCCATCCTGTGAAGCAGCTATTTTTCTTAAATTGTTGTTTTACCATTTTCATCTTAGTAAACTAGTTTTAAATTTTATAACCTATATGTAATCATTATTATTCTCAATTATGACTCAAATATAATTTAAGCAATGCATACCTGTTACTATTATCATCACCATCACTCGAGAGAAATATTGAATGAGAGAAATACCTACTATTAAAAATAAATTGTATTAGTATTGCTCGAAAAATATGACAATGAAGACAGGATAGCTTTCTGTATCAGCAAGAAGATGGAAGAAAGATGGCAGAGTGAATAATTTCAAGAAATCAAATTTTAATCAAGAAAGACTTTTTGAAGGGAGATATGTATATATATTTTTGGTCTAATTGCATTTAATATCTTAATTTTTTCACTTTGTACACATAAATCTAAAAAGAATTAAAGTCAATATAGAGATATTTTACATTATGGGTACTCCATCTATAATAACAGATTAATATTAATTAAATTTTACATGTGAATGTCAACCTCAAGAAAATTCACGTAACATTTGTAATTTTTCCCATAAAAAAAAATTGTAATTTTGAGAGCGAGATGCAATTTGGTCTAAAAATAAAATGTACGCAAATAACATTTAAATTTTCTTATTTATACAGAAATATGCAATTTTTAATATATATTTTAACACATTCACGCAGTTTTCAGCTTCTTCAGCTAATACAAAAGATTGAGCGCTCACATTAATTAACTATAATTCATTGAATTAAGAATAATTAAATTTAAATCATATTAATTAAGTATTTGATATTATAACATAATTATTATCAAAAAAAATATTTTGTTTAGATTTAAAGGATAAAATACAAAAATTCAATTTAAAATGTGTCTCGTTGTTAATATTAATTACGTGTAAATTAATTTTGATATATGTGCACTGACTTTGAGATTACCTTAATTGGTTCGAGAGTAATTTTTGAAAATAAGAAAAAATATTTTATTTTATAAGTTTATAAATTTTATATAAAAAAATATTTTAATATTAAAAGTGTATAGATGTGAAATAAAATTGAATTTTAAAATTAAAATTTATATTAAAAATACAACAAAGTTATTACAATTTATAAAAATTTTAAAATATTAATAAAATAATATTTTTGCTCAAAATATGCACCAACTAAATAAAGTCACAAAGTATTATTTCTAGATGATTTTTTTAAAATAAATGTGTTTAATTAACTAACAAATTAATTAATTATGAGATTAATAAAAAAAATTATGTTTTTGGCATCGTTACCTGCGCGTCGTTAACTAAAGTCTCCCATACCACGGGATATTTTCACAAAGAAAATGTTGCGTGTAGCATGAGTAACCTCTTAATTATGGAAGTCTATCATATAACAAAGTGACTTCTTCTTTGCAGAAGTCACCCGTCGAGTCGTCCGTGTCACTAGAAGTCACCCATAGAATGGGTAACTTGAGATTTTAATTTTTTTAATTACAATTTATTTGATTATTTAAAAATTATTATTTTAAATTTTTTTTGTATAATTTACTATATAATAGTTTTACAGGCCTATTTTTATTATCAAACCCGCCCAATGTGCGGGCCGAGCTACTCACGGGCCCAAAATGCCTGAAATTTATATCCAAACATAAATTTAAATTCTAGGTATTCTGGCATGCTATATTGCTATCTACGTCTTCCATAATTATATATTAGTATAATTTTATTTAAGTTGTATCTATTAAAATCCTATAATATCTTATCTAGAATATTAATTTAAAATAGTTAAATAAATTAGTGATAGTGATGTCTAATGGATGTTAAATTAATATATTAGAATATTTAATAGTAAAAATTTAAACTATTATTTTTAACTTTATAAAGTAATACAGATCATCAAACAAATTATATAATACTCATTTAATAATAACATTAATAAATCAATATATTTTAAAAATATAAACTATGACATAAATTTATCATTAATTACACTTTAGACACATAAATAAACTTTAAAAAAAAATTCAATATTAATTATCACAAAAATAACATAAATTAATAAAGATAATTAATTAAAAGTCTGAGATATCAGAAATAGACCTGGACATTAATGGGTGAGCTGGGTTTGGCATAAATCGGGCTTAACCGGGCTTTGACTAAGTCAAATCAGGCTCGGGCCGGGTTTTGCCCAACTTACGGGCCAAAATAGTTAACCAAACCCGTTCAAAATTTATCAGACTTTGGATAACCCATCGGGCCACCCGCCCATTGCCCAAGTATACTAGTGTCTCATGCAGCCCTTCCCAATTATACCTGTGTTTTTGTCAATTCTTTAAACAAACTTGTTTTAAAAAATCATCCTATTTCTGTCGATTCTTCAGTACACTTAGAGGTGAGAACGATCCGAGTTCAAGCCGAGCCAGGCGCAGCTCAAACTCGGCTCGTATCAATTCGATTCGAGTTTAAGCTGGCTCACTTCAACTTCGAGCTGACTCGAGCCTTAATCGAGCCAACTCAAACTCTTCATAAAGTGAAATTTTTTTCTTAAAAAAATAATTTTATTAGGATTTTAAATTAGATTAATTATGCCTACTAAATCATCTAACAGATATCCTAATCACAATTAGCATGTACGTTTGTAAAAGTAATAAATAATTATAATAAATAATTGAATATATTATTAATATTTTAAAGAAATAGAAATCGAGCCAATTTGATCCGATCCAACCTTGGCTCGTAGCATGGCTAAATAATTCAAGCTGAACTCGATTAGAGCTTAATATCTATCTAAACATCGAGCGCGATGTAGCCGGTAACTGCACGCAAAAGAGAACGAAAATCCATTTGGCTGTCTTCGATGCTACATCTGCCGTCCAATTTGATAAGGGAGGATTAATCAACGGCTGATCTCCGGTGGAGACTGTCTACTTTGGTGGACCATACTCCGTGTCGTTGACCGGCCACGGATTTCCCTTCTAGTTCTACCGACCTTCCCATCCCAGAAAGCGAAGGACGCCTTCGCGGAACTGCACGTTGGGAATTCCCGAATCTGCCCTCTACTTTCTCTGCAATCCTGGAGATCTACTAGCAGGGGCGTTTTGGAGAAATCACCTAGGGCTTCTTTATTAGAAGTCTAGTAGCAGAGACGGATCAGCAAGGCGATAAACGGCGACGCCGCCGAGGGCCATCCATTCCTTAGTTCCGTCAAATTATTATCGAATCATAATCCGCCACGTAACGACGCCGTCAATGTTCCGGTGAGCCGTAGCCACGTCAGCTCTCAGACGCGGTTACGATCGTCAGTCTCTTAAAAACCCCTCTCCCTTCAGTTCTCCCCCAGATATCAACTCACCGCCCCATCTCGGGTTATCCCGCTGCGATTTTCCGATCCCATTCACCTCCTCCTCCTTCCTCTCCTCCACTTCTTCCATAATTCGATCTCCGATAGCTTCCATCACACGAAAGGGAGGATTTTTTTTTAGACTGCAGCTTTTTGTTGATGTCTGATTCTCCGGGAACGGCAATGGGATCTTCCTACTGGTGCCACCGATGCACCCGCTTTGTCAGGATAGTACAGCGAGGCGAGGTTGTCTGCCCGGATTGCGATGGCGGCTTCCTGGAAGAGATCGAGAGATCGCCGCGATTAAACCGTCGGTACATGACCGGCGCCGAGGTCTCACTGGGAACCCTGCACGACCTCCGAATCCTCAGGCGCCGGCGCGCCGGAAACCGCTCTTCTTTCAACCCTGTCATAGTCCTTCGCGGTCCTTCCGGCGGCAGAGGTGGCGGCGGAGACGCAGATCGGTCAATGAGCAGCGGTTTTTTTTTCTACTTCGACGATGGGACAGGGTCCGGCCTTCGCCCGCTTCCGGCGACCATGTCGGAGGTTCTCATGGAAATGGGCTTCGACCGCTTACTGGATCGTCTGGCGCAGATCGACGTCAACGGCCTCGCTGCCCGCGGATTTGACCACCTACCTGCTTCGAAGGCGGCTGTTGACTCGATGCCGACCGTCGAGATCACCGCCGGCCATGTCGGAACGGATTCCCACTGCGCGGTGTGTAAGGAAGCCTTCGAGCTTGGATCCCAAGCGAGGGAGATGCCCTGCAAGCATATTTACCATCAAGATTGCATCTTGCCGTGGCTCTCCCTCAGGAATTCGTGTCCGGTCTGCCGACACGTGATGCCTACCGACGAACAGCGGCGTGGAGCGTCTGATCCAGACGGCAATGAAGGGGATACGGCGGCCGCCGGTAGAGGCGATGAGACCATTGGCCTTACAATATGGAGGCTTCCCGGCGGTGGGTTCGCAGTGGGTAGGCTGTCCGGTGGATGGAGAGCCGGGGAGCAGCGCGAGCTTCCGGTTGTTTACACGGAGATAGACGGTGGGTTGAACTCCGGCGGCGCTCCAAGGAGGATCTCCTGGGCCTCCGGACTGAGTAATTCGCGGCAAAGCAGGGGAATTGGGCAGATTTTTCGAAATCTCTTCTCATTGATTCGGAGAAGGGGAAGCTCTTCTTCTTCTAGATTGAGTTCAGATTTCGAAAGTTCTTCTTCTCCGACGATCACAGAAGCGGAGTCCGGCATTAGGGGATGTTAACTGAGTGGAGTGAATCGATTTATGAGTATTTGAATTATTTGCTGAATCCATTATGCAGAAGCCGAAGAACCCTTTTTTTGTATGTAAAATTGTAATTAAATAGAACCATCAGGGAGAGGGAATTGCCCTCATTGAATGAGTTGCTGCCCTTAAAATTTTTTTCTGCAGAGCTCTTTTCTTCTTCTAGATTATAAATTAGAAATGCTTTCGCTTAGATGGTTTGAATTCTGATTAAAGCAGATATTGTTGACCAAAATCTATTCTAGATGTCTTCTCTTTTCTGAAAGTAAAAAAAGATGCCTTTTCTACACTGGACTCCTTCTCTTTGCTGATGTATAGCTGATTATATGAAGAATTCAGTAGGAACTAGACAGGCAATTATGTTCTTTGAACTGTTTTGTTGTTTGATATTCAAAACAATTTGACTTATATTCTAAGCCTTCAATTCGAAACCCTCAAATTAGTTTTTATTTTTGATTTCTTCATCATGCATGTTCTTCCCCATCATTCTCTTGTTTGATTTTGGTCCTTGGGTTTTCAAGATTACTATAGTCTCAGTTCACTCAAATGATTTATATTAATAATAATAATCTTTTCATTTAGTTAAATAATTGATTAAAATATTTTTAACTTCCTTCATGTTTTCTTTTTATGATCTTTCTCTCCTCTTCCTTCTTTCCGCTCGTTAGACTTTGTAACAACCCAGCGCATTGTACATATTGTCCATTTTACTTTCTGAGAAATTACATGATTAAGCAGCTTTCCTAAAATACCACTCATCCCAGTACCACTCTAGTCTAGACACGCTTAACTATAGAGTTTTTCATCATTAGTATCACGATTTTACCTTAAAATGCATCTACGAAGATATTAGTATTTTTTCATATATACTTAGCATTTTTCTGTGCTTTATCGACGTGAGATTTTCCTAAGAATATATCCTTCAACGGATATCACATATATCCTCTATAGGGACTCAACGTCTTTGCTGAAATTTGCTATACCATCTCACATGACAATAGGGCGAGATTCAGTCAGGTTGACCAATACCTAAATTCGACCGGCTATACATAACTCAATACCCATACTTCTCCCATAGCCGATTCCTCCCCAACTCTATTCTTCTCAACCACCTCGGCTCCACCACTATCCGGTTCGACCCGGACCCTCTCCAATCAACCTGCTCTACAATAAGGGAACAGAAATGTCACCTGATTCTTAGACCGTGCTACTCACACTGCATACACAATGAATGGAGATGGTCGACACGACAATGCTGCAGAGGAATTGTGAAGTAGGGGATGCTGGCTTCTAATCGGGGTTTCCAGAATATTGCTCGCCTCGACCCTGTCCAATCAACCCGCTCTGCATTAGGGGAACAGAAACCTCACCCGATTCCTATATAGCGCTACTCACGATTAATGGAGATGATCGATGCTACGTCGCTACAAAGGAATCGTGAAGTTGGGGGTCCTGACTGTGAGTTGGGGCTACTAGCTTCAAATCGGGGATTACAAAGATAGGAAATGACAAATCGATGGTATTGGGGCCGTCGGCCTGAGCAGCGACATCAAGGCTGCCGGCCTAAGCGACAACGTTGAGGATAGGGGTGGCATCGAGTCGAGTTCGAGAGAGTTTCAGTATACTCGAACTCGAAAAATTCGATTTAACGAGACTCGAAATCGACTCGAACTCGAATCATTTCTAATCGAGTCAGCTCGACTCGATTTAACTCGAGTTCGATTCGATTTCGAATCGATTTCAGTTTTTGGATAAATTTAAATTACATAATAAAAAAAACACATTTAAAATGATTACATTTTAACTCAAAAAAAATATTTTCATTTTCAATTTTCAATGTGTCACTCTTTCATAATATAATAAAAATATTTAATAAATAATTTTATTTCGAATCAGCTTGATTTTTTTCGAGCGAGTCAAGCCAAACTCGAAATCGACTCGAAATAATTTCGAGTACATTGAATAGCTCGAAACTCGACTCGAAATGACTCGAATTAATTTCGAGTCGAGTTTTTTATCGAGCGAGTTTCGAGTGATTTTCGATTTTCGAATAAAATTGCCGGCACTAGTTGAGGATACCAGCACGAGTGGTGATGTTGAGGATACTGGCTTGAGTGGAGACATTGAGGCTGCCGGTTGCATCCCTTGTCATCGACGTCGCCAACACTCCTTGTCTCATTAGGGATTTAGGGGCAAGTCCGCGGACCACACGATGGGTTGGGATCGGAGTTCAGGTGTTAGATTTCATAATTTATTTATTTATTTATAAATATTAAAGGGTATGAGTTCAGGGTGGGTTGTAAGCAGTTATACCTTAACGCGATTCGCGCAATGACAAGTCAAGAAAGGTCACTAGTCTTGGGATTAATTTTCAAGCTTATACTCGTCCCATTGTGGGTGGGTCAAGGTGAGTTTAACAGGTCTAGGTATAAATTGCCACTTCTACCCACTATCGCCCAAGAGGTCACGTAGAGTGCTCTGATACCATATGTAACAACTCAGCTCATTATAGATATTACTTGTTTTAGCTTCTAAGAAACTGTTTGCGTAAGCAGCTTTCCGAGAAGTCTACCTATCGTAGTACTACTCTTATTATGCTTAATTATAGAGTTTCTCATCATTAGCCTTACAATTTTACCTCAAAACATGTTATGGGCATGGACATTTTTTATATACACTCATCGATCTCTTTCATATTTTATTGATGTGAGATTTGCCTAGCATGCATCTCTAAAGGGGTATATCACAGATTTCTCCAACACATCTTGAATGGAGAGGAGCCAAAATATTAGTTGGAGAAAAGAGAAAGAAAAGAGTGACGGGCGGTTAGTTGGATGAGAGAAAGTATGCATACGTGTTTGTGTGAGTCAAACTGTATGGGAGATTCAGTTGGAAGAAGAGAAAGTAAAAAAGATAATATGTGCATTTTGATTGAAATTAACATAAAAGAAGAATTTACATGAAATTTGTGAACAACCACAAGGACTTATATAAAATGACACAGAGCACAGGGCTACTTGAAATGACTGCTAAAAATAGTCCTTTTAATTAACCTTCACTCAAGTCTAAAATAATTTTGAAATGCTTTTAATTGACTTGAAAGAATTATATTTTAACTTGAGACTGTATTTTTTAAATTTGACTCAAACTTGGCTCAACAAAAGTCCGAGCATTTGGTATGACATTCTATATACATGATTCAAAAATGTGGCATCTTTTACTTATCTAAATTTTTAATTTAGTATGGGCCTGGTATTTTTTTTACTCGAAGTTAATATGAGAATTGACGTCTCTATTTTATGTATCCTCCTTAGGATTTCTTTCTTGTGGTATGATTTTTTCCATGATCATGAGGCATTTTGCACAAATCTTGAATTCTTACTTGTTGTTCTATATATATATATATATATATATATATATATATATATATATATATATATATATATATATATATATATATATATATATATATATATATATATATATATATATATATATATATTAATACCAGCTGAAGACTAGTGCAGTTTCATAGCCTTTCAATAGGGCATAACTATTTTGATCCCCGTAAAAGCAAAATGGGGATTTTTTTTTTCATTAAGTCCTATCAAATTTAATTAAAATGTTTTTATAATAATAATTTATCATTAAATTAACTAGAAAAACTAATTACCTCCCTAACAAAACTTTAGGTTTCACTTATCAAATTGTATGTATATATGTTCTTTCAATTCAGATGGTTGTGAAATATTCATTAACTTTAAATGAGCCAAAAAATTAATTTGGTCGAACTTATGGATTCAAAAATCTTGGGTTTGTTTATTTATATATAAAAAGAGAGACTAAAATTTATACTGTAACAGACAGAACCAACTTCGCGGAGCATTAGGAAGAAGAGGAAGAATCAGTTTGGTTTACGTCAAAAAATCTTTAGGGGGAGAAATTATGGTGGTTGAATGCTGTTGACGTAGGATGTGGGGATCCCAAGAAACACCGAAGAGAGAGAGTTCCGGGAGACGGCGGCGCGCAAGGGGGGGTGAACCTGCTAATGGAGGCTCAGGGAGAAGATTCAGTCCGAAGCAACCAGAAGAACACACAGAGATTTAAGGTGGTTCAGGGAGAAAATCCCCTACGTCCACCGATCGGTCAGCGAAGGAGTTTCACTAATAAGAAAAAGATAGCCCTGAAGGCTGTACAATATTCTTAAGAAAAGAAGAGGAAGAAAGGAAGAAGAAGAAGAAGAAGAGAGAGACGGAAAAGGTCAGGAGCTCCTCAGTTGAGGCCCTGATACAATGAATAATTGTTTTCTTCTCTTTTTTCTCTGTCTCTTGAGCTAATCTCTTGTATCTCTTCTATACCCTCTCCTCCTTTTTTTTTTTGGCTGGGACTGTTCAGCGGTTTTTATAGCCGTTGACGTGCGTAGCTCCACCCTGGTTTTTCGGAAGAAAGGTGATGGATGAGCTCTGAACGCCGCTTGTCTGTCACTGGAGAGGTCCGCAGCTGTACGAGGAAGATAACATCCTTTAATGCTGGTACTTTCATGGGGAAGAGCGTCTGTACGGAAATCGACGGGATTAGGTGAAGTTGATTGTGACAGGCGTTACCTCGTACCCTCGGGCCTGAGGTTACGAGGGATGATCCTGGAACGTCGTGGTCAATGGTTGAGTGAACCCTCGTGCCCGAGGTTTGACCTGGATCAATAGTCCTGCAAAACTGGAAGCTGAGTCAGCAAATCAATCAATCAAGTACAGACCCATCGGGCGCCACGCGTTCGGCCAGGATGCAGCGCAGGAACCACGTGTTAACAAATGCAAAGAGAAACCTTCCCTGATCAAGAAAATCCCAAAGATGGGGTATACGAGATTTGAACAAAAAAATATAAAATTACAACTACGAGAACAATAACTATGATTAGCTTCAAATAGATCAAGATTGGGCGTTTGATTGACCTTGCATGGGAGTTACCATGAAGAGCAAAAGTTGGGCTTAATATATAATTGATGGAAATATATTAACTCTATAACTTATGTTAGATATTCAATGTGAGATAATTCTGTCAACAGATCTCCCTTTTATATAAGAATTTATTTATATTAGACCCTTTTCTATCCAATGAGCCATTAAAGTTCACATTTCTCAATAGCCCACTTAACCACCTGAAGCTATATTGAGAATCACTAGCTCTTATAATTTCTCAATTATGGTAGAGAACGTAAGACCCATAAGAGCATAATCTACACGAACACTTAATCCACTGAAAGCCCATCAAAATTATTGGCTCTAATATTACTTGTTAGAAAAGTTATCATGATGGAGCTTAAGTTGAGTCTAACATATGATTAATGGATACCTAGCTATTAACCCAAAAGTCTTGGCTAATGAGTAACGGCCAAAATTATATATTAACACTATAATTTATGTTGAATATCTAATGTGAGAAAATTATCTATGTGTATCCCAATAGTAAATTATATACATAAATAATATGATCTCAATATATTGAAGAGTCTTTTAGGGTAAATTATGAGACTAATGATGAGAAATTTTCATTATTAAATATACTTGAGCTGTAGTAGCCCTAGAAAGAGTGACTTTCATGTAAAGTAATTAAATCACCTAGTTACTTAAAACTAAAGTGAACTATATCATTGCATAGTAAGATTTCTCTTTGATGTATTAGATCTCCACATAGATATTGGATGATATGTAAATCCGGTGTTTTTATTACTACATTGTTCTTTTACTATTATAATTTTTTGGATTTGTTTAGGCACAGTTTATAATCTACACGAAAAGAAGTCTAGAGAGAAGCCACGAGGCAAGAACGAAAAAACCTTATTGGCTTGAACCTTAGAAGGAAGTGTCCCGAGCTGGCATGTCTCGTAAGAATAGGTTAAAGTAATAACCACTTGAGAGAACAAAAATAAGCTTTAGCTATGAGAAGCCTCAATTAAACGAGAAAATTCACGAAGATATACTTTTAATAGCCTGGGTTACTCTTAAGGGAGTAAAGCAAACTCTCAAAAATATTTGATTAAGGAATAGGATGTAGGATTACTCAACAGAAAAATGTGAATGAATTTGAAAGATCTTGAAACCTTTGAAATGATTTCGTCGACCCACTTTACGTAGAGTCGTGCAACGGATTCAAATCTTTCACTATGCTTAATATTTCAACATGACATTTCAAGTCTGGACTTTGGAACCAGAAACAAATTCCTCTTGTATAATATTATTATACCTCTGCTTTGAATGCCTCTTTTCGAGAAATTTTTCGGTCAGGATCGCGCGCCACATCAGCTGTCCGCACGCGAATAAATATCCTCCGCGTGGCACGCGACCCGGACTCACAGCGCCGCAGAAATTATTGCAGTCGGACACATATGTATCATACGTAGCAATTTTGCTCACATATGTATCATAATATATCTCATACGTAGCAATTTTTATCATATATATATCATAATATATCTCATACGTAGCAAGTTTTATCACATATGAGATATTTTATGATACATATGTGATAAATATTGCTACATATGAGATATATTATGATACATATGCGATAAAACGTGCTACGTTTGAGATATATTATGATATATATGTGATAAAAATTACTACGTATGAAATTTATTGTCATATATATGTGAGCAAAATTGCTACATATGATACATATATGTCCGACTGCAATAATTTCTCCTTTTATTCCTTCCCCTTTTTAAATTATATTTCTTTGGTAAAAGAAATTATTTGTATTCAATATATATATATATAATAATACATAAAGGAGAAAGAATGAGAACCCCTCGCTTTCGATGTGCTGTTCTATTCGGACATCCAATGAGAGCCCTCCACATATACACTGGGTGGAGCCCAACGCAGATGTGGCGGGCTCCTATTGGAAGAAAATTTCGTCGCTTCCAAAGCAGGGTAACGTTATCTCCTCTGGAGGCAGCCAACACCACAAAGGCAGCAACAAATCAGCGCACACAGATACCATCGCCGCTACCTCAAACGCAGCAGAATGGCTTCCTCCTCTCCCTTACGGCTTTCAGCTCCCACACCGGCACCGGCCTCCCGTTCTCCGGCTAGCAGATCGTTCTCCAGGGTGGTGAAGGCTTCCGCCACAGGGGAACTGTCCGCTGACAGCAACACGTATCTGATCGCCGGCGCCGCGGCGGTTGCACTCATCGGAACGGCGTTTCCCATATTGTTCGCACGCAAAGACATGTATTTACTACGCACACATATATAAATGCTAAGCCTTTAGTCAAAGTTGTAATTTTTATGCATGTTTGTTTAAATTCTGAATCTGCAGATGTCCAGAATGTGATGGGGCAGGGTTCGTCAGGAAGGCGGAAGCCGCTCTTCGGGCGAACGCAGCGAGGAAGGATGAAGCTCAAATCGTCTGCCCGCGCTGCAACGGGCTCGGCAAATTGGGCCAAATCGATAAGTGAACCATAGAAATTTCTCGTTTAGCACGAATTCCTCGCCAGGAGACGCTCTTAATTTCTTGGGGGTAAATTACTGATAGGTTCCTATCATTTATCTATAATTATATTTCAGTCTATATTTTTTAAATATTTCACTTCGGTCCAAACTAAATCTCTAGGAACCTATTTTGCTTTAGTTTTAAGTCTTCATTTTAAAATTAATGACCTAAGTGAAATTATAGATAAATTGTAACAACCAATTATTAAGTTACTCTTCCTTTCTAAATTTGATGTTTAGTGTTGTGTGCATAAGACACCACTCATAAAATGACATTCGAGCATGTGTTTCATGCTATTTTCATGAATTTAAGTTAATTAATTTAGCCTTTCAATCCCATTTTACACTAATCAAAACTTATAATGATGAAAATGAAGCAATCAATTTATCTATTATACTGTGTACTTTACGTCTATATATGAGTCAAACTGAATCTTTCTTTGGGCAATCACATATCCACGTAGGGTTATGAAATTTGAAGTAACAATACTAAACTAAAGACCACCAACATAAGTCATTTAATTCTTCCTTTTTCCCAACATACATGACATCAATATGATAAAAATGAAAGAAAAATTACTTAGGGTCCTATCTATTTGCCTAAGTTAAAATTAATTTGACTATTTTAAGAATAACATCATGGCCAAAATGCTTGAATGCTTCCAAACCTACTTATTTATAAACGATAGATCATGACATATGGCAACACCAAAATCACTTACACAAAAAATGGATGCGTGCATCAATACATGTGGTGCTTTGGGGGGGGGGAGGGGAAGAATTTGCTACATCAAGATTCACACATTGATCTTAGTTGTACGTGTGGAAAGTTCCTAGAGTAGGTGATGGGATGGAAACGACCCTGTGGAAAAGCAAAAGGCAACTAAGGGATACATAGCAAAGAAGTTGGAGGTTAATTGGTTCTCCATGAACGGCCCTATTCGAACAACATCAATAGCACAACATCTTGCAGAGAAGTATAACCGCTTGGTTAGATGGTCAAACTTCATATCCACATAAGTTGACTAAATTCCAATAAAGGCGTGCGTGCACACCACTTGAATATAGTATTTAAATCATGGAATGGCAATTGTCAGAAGAAATTATGACGATCAAAGGCTATAAATAGATGCACTTGAGGGATTGAGAGCCATTCCAGACGATGTGCCTAGGACATGTGGGGTTTGGTTGGAAGGAGACTCAATGGAAGTGCTATAACTTGTTCACAATAGCTTGTCCCAATATGAAATCTCTCGACGCCAGTTAGATTTCACATGACATATATAAAACTATTCAGAGCAGCAACATGGAGGGGAACAATAGGGGGGGTAGGTTGTAGCCACAGCAAGAGCACTTCAACTCTTGGATTAAACATGTGCTCAAACAATCAGAGCTTTAACTGGTAGGACCCCTGCCATTTCCTAGATGTTTGATGCTTCTCCTTCAACTCCAAACTCCTATTCGTCAAAAGCACGTCTCTAGTTTAATTAATTTTATAGATCATAATATATATAAATCTTAATATTAAACTGATAACATTTTAATTTCTGTAAAAATTTCAATATTAAAATTAACTTTATTTCATATTTTATTCAAATTTTAAAATAAAAGTTAGCTTTATTTCACATGCTATTCATATTTCAAAAGAATAATTACCTATATGTCATACTAAAGTTATCATTTTATTTATTACATATTCACTTGATTAACTATATTTTATACATTACAAAGTATATAAAAAAACTTTTATATCACAATCGTATTAATATGTAATATATAAAAAGATGAATTTACTATAATATATAAGCTATTATCTTATCATAAAAGTAAACCTTATATATTTCCAAATTTTCACAATTCTTTAAAACATGTCTCATCAAATCTTTATTTGAACCTACTTGAAAATTAACCTAGCTAAATAAACACACTATTTTTATGTGCAGAGTCGTCAAAATGAATGTTTGTTAGGAGAGTTACTTCGGGAGAGTTTGAAACTGAGCATAATATACAATTATTAACTAAAAACCTATGCTAATCAAAAATAATCATTAATTGTATTTCAATATAACATATGTTAAATATCCAACGTAGGCCAACTTGATGTATATCCCAATTACGAATGCCATGTGTCACCATGTATTGTAGTGATGGCTTTTGCCACTTGGCATGCATTAAAACTAATTGATTGCCATCTTTTGTATTGCTATCATCGAAATTTAGGAACTTATTATAAATGAGTGTAATTTCAAATGTAAATATATTATTCATTTTGATTTTATATAACTATATGACTTGAGGTATTTCCTAAGAGATTAATCATCGTAGAACTAAGAGATTAATCATCGTAGAACTACTTCAATAAAGCTCAAGCATATTTAATTGTACAGTCCTCATCTTGATGCTATTGACAAAAGGACTGCATTAGGCGGTTGACAACTAGTATAAACTTTGTCGAATAATTCTGATATAGTGATATAATAAAAAAATATAAAAAATGACCTAGTAGATTTATGAATAAATGGAAAGTTATTATTTGATGGTGTAATAGAAATAAATGATTTATGTACTTGACTTGACTTAGTGTGATGAAAACTTAGTTGTTATTATTATTATATTTTGTGTAATGATAAGTAAAACAAGACCAAGATTTAGATTTTGTGTTGCATGTTCATATAACCAAGTCTCTAATGCCTTGAATTAAATGTTAGATGGTGTTTAATTTAGCGGACGCTGTGATATTATATTATGTTATGTGAAGAAATAGAATGTTCAACTTGATGTTGACCTATTTAAATTATAATATATAGGATAAATAGCATCTGAGACCCTCAAGTTGCAAGGGCATTATAAATTTATTTTAACTTTTTAAAACTTTAATTTGGGTCCCTAAGATTGCGAATGCTTTACAATTTTAGTTACAATTAAGACGTAATTGCTAATTTTTTATTAATATTTTATAAAATTATTCTCATTTATTTACTTTTATTATTTTCTAGAGTATGACTTTGAATATCAATATTTATTTTTTAATTTTAAATTTTTAGCGTAAAGAAAATAGGAGATAAAAGAAATTAAATTTGAATTTTTATTAACTTTTTAAAAAGTGTAAGAATAGAAAATGTAATGTTCTATTAAAATGTTAATAATTTAAATTAATTAAAAAATAATTAAATTTTATATTTTTTAAAGAAAAGTCTATAAAAATGATGAGATTCTGAAGAACTAAAAAATTATTAGATTACAATACTAAAATGTTATTTAGTTGTCACCAAATATTTCCTTAATAATTTTACAAAGAAGTGAGATATCATTGGTTTATTTTATCTTCTTTTAACATAGTGATAACTTTTTTCTGATAATTTTAATTTAAATAATATTTATATATAATTAAATAATATTTATATTTAAATAATATGAGTATCCAAAAATTTGGGGTGTGCATTTTCGATTTACTGAGTTTGAGTTTTAGTATGTTGCGGCAAAACCCTGGTTAAGGTAACCTGTTGCTGCAAATTTTATTTATTTAAAATTATCAAAAAAATTATTTATTTATAGACATTCAAATTAGTTTATTCATTAAATAAATTTCAAAAACAATTTCCCTTCGGAAGAAATTCTGATAACTTCTGTCAAGAATGGGATTCGAACCCATGCCCTTTCGGACCAGTACCTGAAACTGGCGCCTTAGACCAACTCGGCCATCTTGACTTTCGTCGTTAATTTTTATATATGTTATACAAGTATGTATAAATAATTAAGATATTTTCAAAATGCTTTTTTTAGTTATATAGTACATTTTGTAATCATTTTTAAACATAATTTTTCATAGTCTAATAATATAGTTTTCTTTATCTTCACCATATTATAAAATAATTTCTAAGTGATAATCCACTTATAAAAAACTTTGAAGTATAACGTAAATCATATTAATTTATTGCTTATAATATGAGCCTGCTAATAAAAATTAAAAGATTTATCAATTAACATTTGCAAATAAATTTAAGAATAATTATCTTTATAATATAAAATTTTTGAATATTACTTTCATGTCACCATCTTTGTAAAATTTAAATTATAATATGAATGTAATATTTAAAATTTTAAGAACATGATTGTAAATGCCTGATAAATTTAATAATAATTAGTTTTGGCTAGTCTTATTCTACACGAGAGATTTTGGTTCATTTCAAATGAATTAATGGCTTGAAATTTTATTTTCGAGTATAAATTCTTTCAGAAAGTCTTCACTTTCCCTTTGGAAAAATACGTATCACGATTTTAAAAAATTAACCACTTAATGAGATGCTTAAATATTGAATCAAACAATTTCATATTTCAAAAACACGAATAACTTTTGAAATTATTATCTAAGTTTTTCAAATCAACATAAGTTTGATTTATTAATTACATCTATAAAAAAGTGCATCTAAAATTATTACTTTCTGTTTTCAAAAAAATAAAACATAAAAATAACCTGTGCACAAAACGTCAATAAATGTGGTGTTACTTGACAGGCCCAAGTCCAACTAGTAAATGGCTCATCTGCTGACAAGAAGGAACATCTGTGAATGAAAAATTTAATTTTACTTGTGCTTGATCGAGATGAAGTGAAAATGTTTTAATTCAAGGTTTTAAAATTGTTAGAAACTGCCGATGTTTGATAGTTTCAGATCAGTTTTGGTGAAAAGTGATTAAGAAAAGATATTGAGTTTTGATTTCAACTGAAACTCGATAGTTTGGCACTTTCGATTGAGTTTAGCTAAAAGTGTCGAAACTCATCTTTCCAAAAAATAATATTCAATAATTATTATTACTAAATTTAAAAAATATAAAGGAAAACTAAAACAATCGATATCGAAAATATCAAATTGGTTGAAACTGATACTTTCATCTTGGACTGAAACCCAATTTTAAAACCATATTGATCCCTCCAAGCAACTATTGGAAACCTTGACAAGATAATCACTTAATAACTCACTTAAACATAGTTAGTATGTTATTATTATTATGACGTCTGTGGCCGAAGAAGGTGGGAGTGATCATCGGGTGATGTCCTAAGAGAAATGAATCATTGAGGTAAAGTATGGCTCCTGATAGGCTTCTAGGTTGACAAAATGTGATGAGAGGAGTACGGAAATAAATAGTCCCATATCAAAAAGAGGGGAGATCCTGAACTGTATAAGTAGATAACACAATCTCAAATAGTAAAGACGTTAAGGGCAAAACTGTGATACTAGTGATGGAAAACTCCGTAGTTAAACTATAACAAATTGGAGTAGTATTGAGATAGCTCTTGGGAAGACTCAAGTCACTGAGGCAAAGTGCAGCTCCTAATAGCTTTCTACGCTAATAAAATGTGGTGAGAGGAGCACATAAATGAATCATTCTACATTAAAAAGAGGAGAAGAATCTGAACTTTATAAATAAGTAATGTAATCTCAAATAATAAAGGTGCTTTTTGAGTCAAAATCATAAGACTAATGATAGAAAACTCGTGAGAAGTACTCAAGTCACATAATTTTTTTAAAATCAAAGTAAACAATCCCTCTACAATAAGAACACAAGATATTACAATCATTCACTCCTCCACTTTTGCAAGAATGTGGACACACTACACCTACATATATGCCTGCAGACAAATACTCTAATAATTCATCAAAAGTTTCTTGACCACTCTTTCAAAGTAATGATGTTACTTCTGTTTCCCAATTATAATTTTATAAATTTAAATTAAATTTATTAATAATAATTATTAAATATTTTTTTTGAGAAAAATGAGTTTCAGCCAAAACTGAAACTCGATATTTTTTCAATAATTTCTGTAGAATTTTAAAACTTTTGAGCACTTCAAAAACAATTTCATATATGTCATTTTAACGAACATACGTTTAAGATACATTCACCTTATTTAACGTTAATGTTTGAATCTACTGAGATTACATAACTCAACTTGAGCAAATTGTTGAAAGATTTGGCTCGAACCATATTGAGTTTTTGAAGTCCCGTGAAATGATATATTGAGATCATAGTAGTTATTCTAAAAATGTTTTTCAAATATTATTTAACAGATAAATTTTACAAAATTCATTTGTTAAAAGAAACCCAAATGAAATAATTTTTAAGCAAGACTGGCTCATAGAATATTTTAAGTTTGAAAAAATTGCATTCATGTCATTAAAATATATTTATTTTTCATATTTCATACTCAAAATTTTAATATAATATATTGATCACAAAAATTATATAAAAATTATAATTAATATTACGAAATTGTAGTATGTATATAATAAATATTTTAATCTTTCTATAATTTTTAAGGCTGATATATAATATTAAAATTTTGAATGTCAAATATCTAAAATAGATATATTTTTGTGACATATATGTAATTATTTTTTTAAATTTCGTGGACCAATATTGAATGTAGACATACCTTCGGAGCCTGAAATAATTACTCCAGTTGGCGACCCGCCGGAGATAAAGGCTCCTACACGTGACGGCATCCACGTGGACCAATCACTTAACGATGGCAAAGTGGGCCCAGCCAAGGCCACACTGACCTTCAGACGTGACCGTTGACCGGAATGCAACCAATCCAAATCTCCTCCATCCGGCCGGACCACCGGCGGATAAGCATCCGGTTCAGCCGCGGCCCCACATGGGCCACATCCCCACCTCCAACCCGGCCTCGGGCCCACAAGCCCACATCCTTGCCGCCGTAGTCAAACCGCAATCATGGACCTGGGTCCGGTCGTTGGGTGGCGCCTGGGCCTGACCCGCTCCCACGCCGGGGCCCCCACGCCCACGTGCGGTCGGCCCTTCGGCCCAACATCTCAGGGTGGTCCGACTCCGACCAGACCGATCTGAGCCGTTCGTCAAACGTACGATTCCAATCGGGATCATAAACTGGCGCCTTCGCCAATACAATAAATTTATTGCCCCATCGTGATCTCGAGCATAGCCAAAGCGAAAGGCTTTAAAAGAATATAGTGAACGGGTGGATTGTCATCAATTCTCAGCACTCAACGTGTACGGTGCGGAATTTGACGGTGGATGTCGTCGGGTTTTCTTTTGGGTGTAGAAATGCTGGTGAGATTAGACTGCAGAAAATATGCTGCTTTTAATCCTACTCAAGCGGCACGTGCGGCGTCCGTGTTGATACCAGCTGGATATCCATGCTCTCATGCAGCCAGCATGCAGATGCCGCACCAGCTCGGCAATGGTCTTGTGCTATGCTCCCACCTCTTTTTTTTTTTTTTTTTGAAACGAATTTGATTGCAAGTTTTTGGGTGTTTTTTTTTTCGAAACAAAATATGTGCCCCCCTATTTTGTGCGAGGACCAAAATAATACTAATTTATAATAATAATAATAATAAATAAATTTTTTAATTATTTGAAATATAAAAAAATATTATTTTATCTTACATACTCAATAATTTTTAATAAAAATATTTATTTTATTTCACATTATAAATCAAAATATTTAAATCGAGTATTTTAATTTAGGATGTAAAGTAAAGTTAATTTTGTTATTAAAAATTATTGAGTATCAGGTAAAATAATATTTGTTTATATTAGAATTTTTGTAAAATGATTAAAAAAATTTATTTATTATTATTATTATTATTGTTTTTAAGTTAGTATAATTTTAGTCCTGATTTTAGTCCTCGCGCTAAAGAGAGTTATAATAATATGCAGTTCTATTAGCTTTGGTTCGCGAAGAGAATTATGATTAATTTAAAATTCTACTTAACATTATTGTTACTATATAAAAATTAAGTTATTAAATAAAACTATTTTATCTATTTAATAAGCTGCTGCTAAAAGTTATCATCAAAATTTAAAATATTTTAAAAAATTTGTTAGACAAATAAGTTATTCTATTACTTAATTATATTTTATCAATAAATAAAATATATAGAGTTTAATATATTTTATTATGCTAAATAATTTTTTATATAATAAATGTTATGAAATATAAGTTTTTATTAGATTTAATAATAATATTTATAGCTTATAAATTTTTCAAAAAAATATTTTAATTAAAAGTTATATATATATATATATATATACTATTTTAATTATATAAGTTACAACTGTTTTTAAATTATTGATGTATAAGTATATATTTATATATAAATAATAAATAAATAATACATATAATGTTATATATATATACTATACATAATATTTTTTTTTTATTTATTATAATTAAAATAATTATATAAAATATTATAACATATTATTAAAATAGTATATAGTTTGGTAATACGTATATCAATAAAATTATTCTATAAAATATTACAAAAGTAGATATTAAATATTATAATATAATGTAATTATATATTTACAGTAGTTGTATAATATTATATTATATATATCTAATTATAAACTTATTATCACATATTAATTATGTGATAAATAATTATAACATGATTTTTTAAGATTTTTAACGTATTTGGATAGTTATTATCTTTGATATTATGTCAAATTATCTAAATTTATTTTTTAAAGTAATGATCAAACTAAATAATTATTTTATCCAAATAATATGATATGAGATCAAAATAACATTGAATCAAATATTTTTTTAATTATTTTTGACAATAATTTTATCAAAAATATTTTTTTCACCGATTGCTATTTTTTAGGTTTTTAAAAATTAAAATATCTTCAAAAAACTTCTTTATAGCTCTTATATGCACGTAAGAGCAAATAAATTAGTAGCTCAATTACTGTCTTTAAATTATAGAGATAAAATAATATATGGGAGTAAATTAAGGAATTCGAGTTGCAATTTAACCTAAATTATATCCTCAAATTTTCAATGTTCTACACATCTTATATGGTTCAAATTAAAGATAAATATTAGGTCGCAATCAAACTCATTCCAATATATTAATTTTATTAAGCTCATTAAACCTATTTATGTCGAAGTAATTAATTTTTCTTGTATTTGGTGTGTGTACTGTTAAGATTCAATCATTAGGCGCCACGTTTGCACTCTGGTGGGCTCATGCAAATATAATGCAATGTGATTGGACGCCGAATTTTTCTTTGAAGTGATCTGGGTCCAGGTTCAGTACTCAATTGATTGGAGGCTTGAAACACGTGCACTGAACTTAGCCCGAGCTCCGAACACACCACATGTAGTGCAGCAAAAGGTGGGCCATATTTTTGCTCTTAATAGTCGTTCAAAATCTACTACTTAATGACTCATTAAAGCCTTAACTACAGAAATTAATTAATTTGACAGCAAAATTACCAATTTACAATCAAATTTGTTAGATAAATTATTGAAATTTGAGATCATAGATTGCAATTTGAGCTCTTACACATATAATTTAAAAAAAAAAAAATTACGTACATGCCACACAATTTAGCTTTATTTATGTCTTATTTATCCATTCTTAGTTAATTATGCTATGCACACTCAAAACATTATAAAATCTTACATACACATATTTGAGTTAAAACTTAATCAAAATCTATTTGAAAAAAAAAAAATTTGTTAGTAAATTATTAAAATTATATTTTTATTCTTAATGGTACATATTTTTCTCTTCTTCAATATTACACAAAAGCACTGATTTGTCCTAAAATCAATTCACGTTGCGGATGTCTCCTTCCTTTACCGTCACCTAAACATTAAGTTTTTAGGATTTTCACTCAAAATATATTTAAATATCTTTAAAATAATATGATGAACGGCTCAAATTTTTTGTAATCTAACTATAGTTAGGTTATTGAAAAATTATAATTACTCATTATAATAAAAATAAGTTAAAATATTTATACGTAAAATTTTATAATATTTTGAGTGTGCATAACGTAATTAACTAAAAATGGATGGGTAAAGCATAAATAAAACTAAATTATGTGGCATGTAGGTAATTATTCCTTTACAAAAATGAAAAAAATAGAACGACTGAATTAATATTATTTTATGTGTGTAGATAATTTTATAGAAATTTTTAATTATTACTTAAAAAATAATATTTACAAAATATAATAAAATTTCAAGATAATAGTAAATTAAATATCTTTTAATTGCTTCAAATATTTCAATAGCTCAAAGAATTGAAAAATTTATGAACACATCTTCGAAAATAGTACCTATAAAAATTTCAAATTTCTAGCAATCACATCCTGTAAACTTATATTTTAAATTAAAGATTGGACATTTAAAAAATATATAATTAAATCTCTTAATATTTGTTTAAGATATCATAAATACAAAGAAATATTATAGAAGATATGTCACTTGGATTACATTAAAATATAATTATATAATAGTACTACTACAATTAATACAAAATATGCACCAAAGAATAGGACAGAAATTAATCTTAAAAACTGATAGTGGGACAGTGAAGCTAAAATAATAATTATTGTTATTATTATTAGTATTAGTATAAAAAAAATTACTGATAACGGGACAGTGGAGCTAAAAATTTAATGGTTTTTTACTGGCAAGTCACAGCAAATTTATCTAATAAAAGTGCAAAATATTCAAATTTTATCAATAATATAATAAATTTGTATATAACATTTTTACATAAATAAAATAATAATTAACTCTATTTAAACAAAATAAATTAAAAAATAATTTTGCATGTGCCATATTGTAGCCCCATCCAATATATAATATAAAAAAAATATTGAATTATTTTTCTATTATATAATGACCTTTTTATAAAAGCTCAAAGTTTAGCCCCAGTTGATGGGAACATTAATATTATTACTTTAATTACACAAATTAATAAATGAAAAGAAGAAAAAAACAATTATAAAACATCTACCGCATCTCAATTAAATTAGTAATATGACCTAAATGTGTCGATGTGAGATAAATTGTTTAATTGAAATATTTTTAATTAATTAATTAATAATATAAAATTATTAAAAAATTTAAAAAATAATTAAATCTGATAAATTAAAATTTTAAAGAATAATAACAAATCATATTCTATTTATAATCATGTAAAAATTTTAAATTAAAAATATTTAAATAAATTAATTTTTTTAATTAATTAAATTATTTTTTAATTTTTCTTTAAAAAAATCTGCATAACAAAAGTCGTCCGCCACATTTAACGAAAAATCACTAACGACATCAAAAACATATTCCTTTTATTATTTTTTTATAATAATATTTATATTATTAATTAATTAATTAATTAAAAGCATTCAAATTTAAAAAATTCTATGTGAAGGTGCCTCATTGCAACGTAATAAAAATTTAATTAATTTTAATGTAATAACCATTATTATTATATAATAGCAAACGCAAACAAGAGTAATTATACGAGGATTTTGTTTTTTTATAATCAACATATTATCATATTTGAAATTTATTAATTAAGTTTTTATAACTTCTCTGATCATTTATGAAACCTACAAAATTTTTCTTATGGAATATATATAAATATAATTTTTTTTAATCATTTTTTACGTAATATTTAAGCAAATCTATTATAACATTCTATTAAAACCAATATATTGGGAAGCGGATCATGGCATTGGCCTACATGGGGGCTGACAACGCAATTTGGCAGTTCCTTCACATTGTTTGATTCCGTGGGACAAACATAATTAATACTCCAACCAGCTTTTATTATTATTATTATTATTATAATATTACCAGAAAAATATTTTATTTTTTCTTTCCTCAATATCAAACAAACAAACAAACAAACAAACAATCAATCAATCAAATCGATCAGCAAGCAGCGAAGTTAAAAAAAAAAATATAGCAAAAAAATATCGTAAGTGAGAAGGGCGAGGAATCCAAGAAAAAATTTCCAGAAAAAACCACTGGAGATGATCTCTAGAGTATTAATTATGAGCTTTTCCCTTCTCGTCTATCACTTGAGCTATAGCTGTTAATTTGCAGATCGGCATCATCTCCTTCGCCGCAGCAGAGGTAAAACTTTCCACAAAAATGCATCGAAACAGAGGGAAGTGACAGAAATTAATGAAGAACAAACCTCATAAAACTAGGTATTTACAAATCAAACCTTCTAATTAATTAGTTATCGATCTCCCTCAGATCATCTGTATATCTTTGAGAAAACGTTTTCTACCCTTAATCTACTTGCACGGGCGGCGGCGGAGGAGGAGGAGGAGGAGATGGAGGGATTCAGGGGTAGTCGCGCCAGCAGATGAGCATGGTTACGCAGCGCCTCATGATGTAGAACCGGGCGCGCTGCTCCCTGACGAGGGTCGCGCACCGGCTGGTGAACGACCGCGGCGGGCGAACGGCCCCCGCGACGGCGCTGGCCCTCGCCTCGGGCAGGCTGGAAGATCTCTTCAGGAACGCCGGTCCGCCGGCGGCCCCCGCTGGCGACACCTCCCTCCGGCTGGCGCAGTTCCTGCTGCCCTTCTTCATCAGCTTCAGCTTCTCCTCCATGTAGAGCTCCATATACAGTAGCCTGATCCTCCGTCCGTCTTCCTTCAAGTACTTGCTTCTCCGGCGGGCTGGGGGAAGTTAACAGAGACGATCGGAGACGGCAGTGAAAGGGAGACGGAAGAGCGGCACTGATCAAGGGAGATCAGATCTAGATGTGGTGGATTAGCTGGAGTGTTGTTACTTATAATAACGCGCGGATCAGATGAGAGGGTTTGATGTGAAGAGAAGCTAAAGATGAAGATGGGTGGGGAGAGTGGAGAAGATCGGAGCTGAGCAGTGGGTTCCTCTGGCATCTTCTGCCTCGACTGCCCCACCTTTCTTTCTCTCTCCTGCCCGCTGCCCCTAATTTTCTTAATCTGGAGAGATTTTATAAAACCAGCATGTTCCCGAGGCTAACGTCACTGTCCTCGTTATCTATTCTTGAGAGATTTGTAGAGAGAGAGAGAGAGTGTGTGTGTGCGGTCACAGACTCACAGTGCGTAATGGGCAGAAATAGTTTTAAATTTTGCTCACTAATTAGAGAGAGAAAGAGCGGGAATTACGCAGTTTTTTTTTTTTTTACTGTTGTGCCACCGGACCTGAATCTTTTTTCGCTTGCTCTTTTAACGGCCACCATTTCTCACTGTGCCAATTGGGTGGGATCCGCTGCGCGTCAGCCAACACGAGAACATCGTCCCAGGCTTGTAGCCGCTGACAGCTGTCGGCGTAGTGGAGCCAATTGTCCACAGCAGCCCGAACAAATCAGTTAATTACGCATGTAACCTGTACCGTCCAGCTCTAAGTGGGCCGAACAGTGTACATTCCACGCGGGCCCTACCGAGCCGGGCTGGACCACGGGGATCGGCCCACCCACGTGTCCTGCACGGAACCCATCGCGTCGGCCACAGCGGCTCGCTCCCTCGACATGCGTGCCTCCATCGCACCGTTGACGTGGTGCTCGCCATGGGATCCGATGGTCAAGATTAGCTCTTGGCGGATCCACCGTCCACGTTTCAATGGCATGAAAAGGCCCGAGACTTAGCCTCTAAATGGATCGGATCATGACCCGATCCGACCCGATTAAACCCCAAATAATTTTTTTTTGACTCATTAATCTGTTCCGTTTACTGACCTGATCTATTTACAAATAAATGAATTAGATATGAATCATCATTGATTCGACCCATTTAAAATTCGATTTATTTATGTAATCTAATTTATAGTTCATACAACGATACATTGTGACTAATAATTTTTTTTGTTGGAAAGTTCAAGTAAAAAGTGTCACTATAATTAATTAATAAAAAATTCTCACAGATTATATTAGTAGATTATATTTCACAATATATATATATATATATATTACAAATACTGATTTTTATATTAAATATTTAATTAATTCATAAAAATATAATATTCTTATCTCATTTTCAATAAAGTTAACATTATTTTAAATTTGGTTACAAAAAACACTTAAAAATAACTACTTTTATTGTAAATGGATTAAATCTGAGAACCCGAGTTTCGAACCGATTCGATTTCCGATCCGAGAGGATATGGATCGACCATGATTCGATTCAATATATAACCCGATCCGATATATATATGAATTTGGATGCGAGTCGGAGTCAACCGACTCGAATTCGATCTGTTGACAGGCTTACTTGAGACGTGTGTTGTCGATCTTTTGTATTTCGCATTGGCCAACACGTTTTAAGTAACACGAAAATCACAAATGACACTTCCAACTCTCAGAGTTGGCTTATGAGTTAACTCGAATTTAAATATTTCAATTTTAACTCAAATTTACTACTAATTTTATTTCATTTCAATTTAATTTTTCAGTTGAATTCATATATATTCACTTATAATTTAATTCTTTTTTTAATTATATGATAATTATTTTTTATGTAAAATTATGTGTGTTTGGAGTCAATTATAATTTAAATTTATTTTATTTTAAAATAAATTTGTTTAAAATAAAATTTATTTAGAAGTTATATAAAGATCGAGTCTATATTTTTATTGTAAAAAAAGAGATGAAATCGATGTTGAATGAAATAAAATGTGAGCGAATTTAAAACAAAGTGATCAGGTAAATCATTCCAATTATTAAAAAACTTTTAATAGGATTTTATTCGATTGACAAAATACTTCTAAAAAAATAAAAAATTTATTTTTTAAATGTTTTGAGCTTAATATAAATTTAATATTTCAAATAAAAAATATAAAAGAATGTAGTATTAAATTCTAAATATTTCTAATTTTTTTTACATTGTTATATCATAAAACGCGCCGTTGCCGGGTCCCAAGTCCCGGATGAGAAACGCGGAGGGTTGCGTTAGGCAGTCGACAGCCAGCGTAAAACTTGTCTAATCAATCATG
>JAEMOT010000507.1:58797-69976 GCA_019297695.1 Apostasia ramifera | reverse complement strand
TTTTAAATTATTGAGTATGTAAAGTAAAATAATATTTTTTTATATTAAAATTTATGTAAAATGGTATAAAATATTTATTTATTATTATTATTATTATTATTATTTAAACTAGTACCAATTTAGTCCTGTTTCGGTCCTTACGCCAAACAGGACCTTAATTTTATCTTTATTTAGTCATAAAAAGGACATTTAACTCGTTTTATATGACAAGATGGACCAAATAATAATAAAACTTCAAACTCAAGGACTTTAAATTTATATACCATTATAAAAGAATTTTAATATTTTAAAAATCTATAACCAATACTTTTTTTTTTAATATATTTTAGCTGAACGTCGTAGTAGCATAAGCATGATCATTGCTTACATTTGCAGGCATGAGGAGGGTCGACAGCTTCTTTATTTTATTAATTTTCATTTTTTACCATTTTATTATTTTTTTAATTTAAAAAAAAAAATGGAGCCATGAAATTTGCGACTGATTATATTTCATACTTGGCTAGCTGTTGTTTGTTAAAATAAACAAATAATAATTTGATCATATTTATATTTAATTTGACCAGGGGCTTGTCCGTAATTTTGTCCGACGCATTTCTCTCTAATAATATAATATTTATGAAATAAAAAAATTTAGTGTATGAACATCCCATTTCACATAATCTACGTAGTTCATCTGTCTTGACTAGCGGATACATCGTGCTATAGACTTAGTCGAATCGGATATAACCGACAAAACTCGTGTTTTTTTTTTTTTACCAGAAATGCACCACAGGTGCGTCTCGAGATATTTTACCGCGAAAATTTAAGTGCAACTTGAACCAGATGTGCTTTGATATATTTTGTCGTAACCAGACAACTTCTTAATTTCGTCAGATGGCATGCCTAGACCAAACGTCTTCCATCGATTGGACAATCTTTAGTTGGAGAGCCTACTAATTTATTATTTACTCGAACGGTCGTGCTCTTACCTCCCAGTGTCAAACAGACATATAATCTAGCTAATTTTTCTTGTTTGTTTATCTTTCATTCGCATAATATTATTCTCTCACAAAGAAAATTTCAGCGATTCTTCTTCCACCGCTGATCAAGGTTTCTTCTTTTACATCTAGGGCTTTGGTTCCAACTCCATACTTTTTCGTTGATATAGTGAATTTAAGCTCTTTCCTCCAATATTTTTGCCCCATTTTAATAAGAGAAATGCGACAATTTAAATAAGAAACTAGTAAAATACGAAAAAACTACGACTAATTAACATAATGAGCTACATTGCCTTACCCTCTCTAAAATCACTCTTCTCCTTGAAACTAGAGAAGGCTTTAGGTGGATGCACTTCACATGAACTATGATTCTTCACTGGAGGACTTGGCCATCGACGATAATGCTAACGATGCTCTCTAAATAAAAATCTTCACTGTAGTGGTACTATCTAGTATGTTCTTCTTTATCCTTTCCTTCTACTTATATATTATAGGGTGATATTTTTTTTATCTGTATTGTACATTATTTTATTGTGTACTATGAAGATAAGTCTTCATGCTAATATATATTGGTCCTGAGGCTCGATCACATTTTACGAAAAATTACAATTATAGTTTATGAAAAAATTAATTTATTTTCAAATTTTTTTGTCTAAAATATATCTTTTATATAATCTTTGCTTTTATGGATGAATATGTTACCTAATTTTCCCAAATCTACATTTATATTGTGCTTTGATGATTAGAAGAATATGAGTTTTTTTTTTCATAAAAAAATAACATAATTCTACAGAGGAAAATTGAGAAGGAATGGAGACTTGGGACCAAAGAATTAACCAAATAAATTCTCTAATTTGTGGTAAAATACGAATAAATTATTTGATATAAATTAAAGAATTTAATAGAAAATATTTTCGTAATTAATAGATCAGATATAATTTTTCTTTATTTAAAATATTTTAATCAAATTAAATTATTAATCAGAAAAAATATTCTCAATTGAATTTTGTTTTTAATATAAAATGATTTTTTTATATCAAATCTATTAACTGAGTGGGGAGGGTGGGCATAAGGGATACGAAAATTATTATTTATTTATTAGAAGTTCAATTCAGACTTGAAAATATATCAGAAATTCGTCATCAAAATATTAAAAATGAGAAATTCATCAACAATTCCAATGAAAAATGTTGAAATTGGTTATATTATTTTTGCACTTCTTAATTAATTTGCAATATTTTTTTTTTAATTTCCAGCGGTTCACCCAATTCTTTATGCGTAATTTTTATTGATTATTTGATTTTTATAATTGAAGTTATCTAACAAATAAGGTAGCATGATCTCGTTGACCTTTGACTTTTCAAGTGAACATTTGTATATATGAGGAACATCTCCTTTTAATTTAATTATTATTATTTGGATTTATTTTAATTTTTTAAAGAATTTTGATAATAAAAAATAGGTGAATAATTCCATGAATTAACCGCTTACGCACGCGTATACATCGTGCCAATTAGCTGTGTTGAATTAGAACAAATTATTACTAAATTGTGGAATTATATTTAATTAATCAGGGGTTTGACCGCAATTTTGACCAATGCGATTTAAAGTTCATTATGTTCACACGTTCAAATCTTCGTATGCTGGCTTAACATTTCTGTCATTTTTTGATTTTCGATTATTGGTTTTATAATCATAATTATTTTTAAATTATAATTTTCGATTTTTTTAATTCAAACCAGGTATTAATTGTTGAATGATTTACACCAAAATTCATCGACTATGGCAGAATATGTAGGCCTCATTTATTTTGAAGTTAAAAATTAACCTGATTTAATTTTAACTTGCATATCATATCACATATAAAATTTAATATTAAAAATTAACTCTATTTCATATTATTCACAATTTTCAATAAAAAAAATCTTATTAAATTTAGCTTTACAAACAAACAGACTCGTAATTTTTAGAATTTAAATATTTACATATAGGTTTATTCAAATTATGCTTCATGTACGTAATTTATAATTACTATTTAATTTATAATTTTTAAATTTCTATTTTGAAATGATGGAAACACTAAAAGTAATTAATCTTCTTCATTCGAACCTGTTCATTATTTCTTTCATATATTTTTTGCAAGAAGAACACTTTCATCCTCCCTATTTTGGGGGAGTTTGGTTGGATGTAATATATGTTAAATTATTTAAATATAATAATTACTTATTTGTTTTAATAATAATAATAATAATAATAATAATAATAATGGGTCATAGATTAAAGTGTAATCATTATTAGATTTTTTCTAAAAATAATTTAAACTTAAAATTCAAAATATTAAATTAGAGGCGGTGATTTTTGACGTGAGTTTTACTCAAACTTGACCCGACTTATAACTGAGTATGGATCAAACTTATACAAATTTGAGTTAATTCGACTCGTTTAAGAGAACTGAGTACAAATTCGTGAGTTAATTTGATTATTATCGATCAATAATAACTCATTTATCAAAATTAATATATTTTTATTTTTAGTATTAATTATAATAGATTTAGTATGGGTTAATTTCGGTGAAAAAATCAAGTATTTTAATTAATTTGATTATTATCGATCGGTATTTTATATTTTATTCTTCCAATTTTATAATTTTTAATACCTATATAAATATACAAAAAGATTTAAAAATAAATATATTTAAATAATATCATATTTTATTAAAAAATGATATCATATAATATTATAATAACATTAAATCAAACAATCTGCTAAATAAATTCTTAAGAGTACATATACAATATTAATTTTAATAAGCTTATTAATTGTCTCCTTTACGTAGTTCTTCTATAGCTTACTAATTAGTTTGCCACATGCATTTCTCTTAAAAGATCATATTTAACAATGAAAAAAAATTAATTTTTATGTTATACAATATTAATTTTAGAATATTTATACAATATTTTATTAAAAAAAAACACAATGCAAATGTTGTATATAATACGTATGGCCAAACATATAATATTTAGGCTATCAAAAAAAAAATATATATATATATATAATATTTGATGTGGGAATGATTATATATAGTTAAATAATGCTTGGTTGTATTTGTTTAGTGAAGTTAAAATTAATTATATTAAATTTGTATCACAAGATTCATATCTTTTTATTAACGTATAACTCAATTTCACATCACATAAACAATAAATTTAATATAAAATTAAATTTATTATTTATTTTATATTATCAAAATAATAATTATAATTTCTATCAAAAAAATTATAACTTTGTTTCATATTTTACATATATTATAAAATAATAATTATAATAATAGTAAATTGCATTCTGATCTTTTAGGTTGAAAAAGTGTTATAAATTGATTACAATTTTTTAAAGATGTCAAATTGGGTCCTTGAGATTGTAAAAACATGTTGGTCTAAATTAAAACATATCTGTTAATTTTGTATTATTTTATCTTAAATTTTTTTTCAATTGTTAATTTTTTATTTTTAAAAATATAATTTTGAGGGATTAATATTTTTGTTTTATAGTTTCAAATTTTTAGGGTAGGTGAAAAATTAAATCTTAAATTTTTATTAAATTATAATAAATTATAAGAATAAAGGAGGATAATAATCTCTTAAGATGTGTAACTAATTGTTTAAACTAGCAAAAAATGATAAATTTTTTAGAAAGGGAATAAAACTGCAGTGCCTTTACAATCTTAAAAATAAACATTAATTTTATTTAAAAAAATTAAAATTAATTTGTAATATTTTTCAAATCTTAAAGCATATAACCCTTATAATTTTATTTTAAATTATACATATTTAATAAATTATAAATATAATAATATAACATTAATTTTAATTTAATTAAAATTAACTTTCACAAACTAACAATCAATTATTTACATATAATTGTAATGAATAGAGAAGCTAAATAAAGATTTTCGTCAAAAAGAAAAACTTCCCACTATAAGATTGTTATTTTTTTGGATATTTAAAAAAAATATTTCTTTGGATATTTTAAAAAAATATTTCTTAAATATAACGGTAATTAACTTGGTCCTTTTTGGGTGTTTAAATTCTTTGATTTTTATTTAAAAAATATTCATATAAAAGATTAAGCGCCACCTCTCTTTGATCAGGATATAATAGATATCAGATAGATGAAATATTTTCTAAATATTTTTAAAATCTAATTGAATTTCATATATAAAAGTATATATTAATTGGCATGAACTCTAAATTATTAAAGAAAATGTGTCAGTTATGTTTTTAAAAATATTTGATAAATTTATTATGTCCTAAACACTACAAAAATATTATACATTAGCATCAAAATTAACGTCAAGATAATAACTGACACTGATAATTTATATTAGCGACAATTTTGTGACGGTCTATAATATTAGTGATGTTTAAGCCCTCATTAGCGTCGCCTACCGGTATGACGCTAATATAACATTTCAGTGTCGGCTTTTTATGAGCATCAGTTTAGAATCAGTCAACATTATCAGCACCGCCTCTTCAACAATCGGGTAGTGCGGTGTCGATAAACCGTCAATAAAAACATCACTGACTCACCATCGGCCTAGCTAGCCATTATCAGCGTCAGTTTCAGGCGACGCTGATAACATATTTCTTATTAAACTCCTAATATATTTATAAATGTGAAATAATAAACAATTGATTGTTATTTTTTTGCAAATTAAAATTTAATTGAGAAGGTGGTGAAAATAACTGCATTATATTTTAATTAGTAGAAATGAAATGATATTCATTCCACTCATGATACAAATTTGTTGACTTGAGTTTAAATTAATTTACAATTTTTTTAAACAATTTTTTTAGAAGAAATCAAAATGCATTGTAAAAATAGTATGAACATATATTCATAATGTACTATCAAATATATATATGTATATATATATTTATAATATCATGTGCATGTAAATCTATTATGCAAATGATACTACTTTAGATAGGTTTTATAGAAGATTTTAAATAATTAAAAGCAAATAAATTATTAAATGTGTTCTCTAATATTATTGAAAGTATTTTGACAACTGTATAAAACTGTCAAATAACAATCAAAACATATCCATATGTAGTTTGGTTAATATATGATTCATAATTTAGAAAATCTATCATAAATAATTTTTTATAAGTCTAAAAAATATAGGAAGTTAAACAAATGTGAAAAGATAGTAAATTTAATTAATGACAAAAGAAAAATATGTTTGTAATCACATACATGCATAACTAAACTAGTTTGAGCTTTTTTATTTGTAAAGCTTCAAAGACGTAAATTTACGTTGCAGATTTATTTGAATTTAGATACGTACCCTTGACATCAATAAGCTAATAAATAGCCAAATAAAATTTACGAGACCTAAATAAATATTTTTGACGGTGTTTGTCACACGTTCAGACTCATTAGCTTTATAAGGGTAAATATTCTTATGAATAAAGATTACATATTATATTTATCAAATATGAATGTTGGAAAATACATTAACATTATTCTCATGTCATACGTCTTTTGATGTAGGAAGCATGAGATAGAGTGGCGGTAGCGGCAACCATCGAAGACTGAGTACGTAGATATGAAGATTTAACTAGTGATGTTTGGTTTAATGTTGCCTTGATGTTATGTAATATTGTATAGAAAAAATAATAATTTAGTTTGATAACATGTATAAATAATCTTATAAAATATTATAGAAATGCTATTCAAAAGATAATATCTGGATATCTAAATTATATATGTGACTCAAAAGATGACATCTGGATATCTAATTACATAGGTGTTTATACTTGGATTTGACGTTGTATCTCCGTTGTATATATGACATCTTAAGACTATCTAAATTCTTTTTGTTTATCATTGTCCACAATGTTCGTACCATCAAAATCGATGAGTTGTTAATGATGCTCATTTTTTACCTTTCAACTAATCATAGTCATCGAGGCAAACTCAGACTGTTAACATTAGTCGCGATGTTTGGCCTCAATTGCGTCAATCAACACAATTTAACTGAATGGAGACCATTACATCAGCATCTTTTAGACATTGTTCTTATTGTGGCATCACTTTTAGCTTCACTTAATTTAGAATTTCAAGTTTCTAGTTACTCGAAATCAGTTAGTCAGATTCCAACAACCCAATAGATCAATAATTCACATATTCTCTTTTTGCTATCAGCAATAGTCTTTTTAGAACTGGCAATTACAATCTGCTTTGATCTGAAACCTGAAAATCACCGACTTATTCATCTATAAATACCCTTTCCAGGACTCTTAGTGAAGGGAAGAAAGTTTTGTACTATTCTTTTTTCTTATTCTTGTATTAGTCTCTAGACCAAATTCTTTTAAATATTAGTGAACGTTTTTCTCTGACTCTCAGGTGGACATAGGAGAATTCATTTTTGAACCATCTTACATCTTGTGTGTTTTTCTAGATAATTCTTGATTCTTCTGATAATTTTGGTAGAAAATATTGCATGCCACTAATTCTCAAAATTTTATTTTTCTCCGACAATAATAAGCAACGTAATTGTTGCATCTGGATCCACGCTCCATCATCTGGACCGCACACGTGGAAGCTTACGTGGCATCAACGGCACGAGTGCTCGACGTCGAACATAAGAAAGTATCACCCCGAATAACAGACGCCGAAGAGACCGAGACGAACAACAGGGACCAGAACTGACCAGCGCCTGGCGAAGCATCGGTGACCATACTGCTTTCAAGAGGTATAAACTCTCCCGTCGACAGACCGTACCATCCGTACATCATACAGCGAGGGCCAGGGAGTGCCCCCCTGCGAACATTGATGGACTGTCACTAAAGCTGAAGTCATTCTGCTAAAATGACTCTACAAAATAGACCAGGATATAAATACCTCATTGTAACGGGAAAAGCTCTCAGGAGGCTGGACCCAAGAAAATACTTCTACCCCAAAATTCACTCAGCTTCCTTACTGTAATCCCAAAAAAGAGTGATTCTACTGATTTTTAAAACCTCTCCGAAAGGAGCCGTGGTTTTTCCGCTCAGCCAGTTTTTCACGTAAAAAATCTGATTGTTTCTCGTCTTAACAGTAATATAATATCATGATAATTTTTTTTTTCTTTGAAATCAGATAGATTGATTTAATTCTCAAAAAACATTGAAAAAAAGATAGAAAGAGTGCCATCCAATTAATTAATTAAATTAATTAATGGCAGTACATGCAGTGCAAAATCGTTTTTATTCATTAGAAATGCCCACTGGACTTTTTGGTCTTCCTCTTCTCTCTCCCGCCGTCACAGTAAAAAAAATTATTAATAATAAATCATTCAAATTAAAAGGGTGGCACACGAAATGAAAACCAAACAAAATACAAGAAAAAGAAGTGGATCCTGGCCGTTAGCCGTCAGCATTTCGGAAGATCCGACGGTGGAGGAAGCAGCTTCTGGCTCGGCAGCGGCCCATCCAGCACCACCCACGCCATCTTCAGTCCCCAGCTCGTGTGCACCTCCAGGTGGCAATGCATGAACCACGCACCTTCACCAGCATTAAATACTCAGAAATTATATAAAATAAATTGATTATTTAAAAAATTCTTTACTACATATATATATATATATTACATAAATATCATTAAAATCTAACTATTTAATATTTTTAATATTACAAATTAACTACTAAATTTCATTAAAAATATAATATAAATTATATATGAGTTGTAATTTTTATATAATTTTAATAGTTAATATATGTAATGTTAAAAATAATTAGATTTTAATAACATTATATAATTATCTTAATTAATTATGAGTTATACTGTAAATAATTTCTAATATTTTAAGTTAGAGTTAATTTTTCTAAATTAACCACTGACTTTTTGTTTTTCTCGTCTTTCTTTATAATAATTTTTACCAAATTGATTTTCAGAAATTTCGCATAAATGATTAAAATTTGTGAAAATGAGAAAAATTTTAAAAAAAATTAATAATTAATTACGTACCTGGGTTATCTGCAAAGAATCTAATGGCGACCCAACCGCCGGCCGGCACGCCGACGGTGTTTCTCTCTGCGGGGTCGGCGAGGTTGAACTTGGCCGGATCTATGGCCGGATTGTAGTTGCCGAACCCCTGCCCGACGACGAAGAAGTTGAATCCATGGAGATGAAGGGGGTGGCTCTCCGCCCCCTGGATGCTCGTATCCTGCAGCACCAGCTCCACGCTCGTATTGAACGGCAGTACCATCGCCTTCGTGCCGTTTCCGACGAACGTATTGTTCGGCGGAGTCCCCGTGTAGTTGAAGGGCAGCGGCGGGTTCGCCGGAAAATCGGTGGTGTACAACCCCTTTGACTGTCCGGTGAAGTGTGCCTGGAGGAGCGCCGTCGACGGCAAAACGAACGACACGTTGTTCACGGAAGCGGCGAACTTAGTTCCGTTGGGACCCTGGCAGGTCTGGTTCTTCGGGCACGGGCTAGTTCCGAGTCCGACGGTGAAGAAGAACCTCCGGTCGACCTTCCGCGGCACGTTCGCTGGAAACTGGTCGCTCGCCAGGCTGCGTAGCCGGCCGGTGAAGTTCGCGGCGAAGGCAGTGTCGTTGAGGGCCGGGAGACGCGGTTTGAAGAGCTTGAGGTTTTGGGTCGACGAGAGGTTCGCCGGGTGGTGGTATTCGAGGAATCCGGAGGTGGTGGAGTTGTCGAAGGTGCCGAGGCCGGTGGCGTAGGGTCGGGCGGCCATGAGGAAGCGTGCTGTGGGGGAGATGGGTTTGGCGCGGAGGAGGACGTTGGTGGTCTGGCCGGGGGTGATGAGGAGCGTGGAGGCTTCGAAGGGCTTGACGTAAATGGCGTCGACGTCGACGACGGTGACGGAGTGGTTGGCGATGCTGAAGAAGAGCTCGTCGTTGAGTGCAGCGTTGATCAGACGGAGGAGATACGTCTTCCCAGGTTTCACCCTCAGCGTAAACGTGTCTGCAGCGAGTCAGCACTTAACCTGTTAATGACCCGATAACGCCGAACAATTTACGCAACCGCAAATTACTGATAGGTCCCTAACGTTAGTCATAATTATATTTTTATCAATATTTTTCAAAAGCATTCATTAAGCCCCTAAAGTTTAAATAAGAACATAAAAAGAAATAATACCAAATATTTCACTACGGTTTAAAATTAAATAGAAACCCTTGAAAAAAGAATCTAAAAAAAATATAGAGACCTATCAATAATTTACCCTTAGTGAATCTAGGGGTGGCAACTTTATGCAAAAATTGAAATTAACTCGCATTTTGCTCAACTCAATTTTCTTATAGCGCAAAGTTAATTCATTTGGAAAAAATAAGAATCAATTTGTAATTCACTTCGTATTCATATAAACACATAAATTTAGAATTTCATATATTATCATAAAAGTATTTTTTGTATATAAAAATATTATAATAGTTTATATAAAAAGATAAGGTTAAAAATATATGAATAAAAGTCAAAATTGATTTTAATTAAGGAAATCTCATTTGAGGTTAGAATCTAAATTCCGTGTAGACTTATAGAAATAAAAATATATCATTCAGGCCTTCTTGCATAAAATATTTTTCATGTGGTTCTTTTAAACTAATTCAATTAAGTTTAATTCTTAAATTATCATTTAAAAAATCAANATTTAAATATATATATATATATATATATTTAATGTTTTTTAAAATAACAAGGTGAAACTTAATGATTCTTTAAGCTAGAGGGACTTGAATGGCATATTTTTAATTTTGTAGCTCTAAGTGAAATCAAATTGTACCTCAGGGTCTTGGATGAAATTTCCTTTTTGTATTATTATATTCTAATATATCAAGTATGGATAATTGATGTTTTTATAGTTTGGCTCAATATAACTTGAAATTGAAAAAATTTTAATGGTTTCTGATCGAACTTAAATAAAAAATAAAAAATTTGCAGTTTTTAGTCGTGTCCGACTCTCTCCATTTCAACTCGAAGCCACCCCTACTCGAATCCATGGCCTAATGGGCTCAGACAAAACCTTGGGCCGAGCAATTGTAAAGTGGGCCTGGCAGGCCGTTGATCGTGTAGGCTTCGGAGACATTTGGGCCTGCACCAGTTTGCAGGGCTTGCGCTATGACGGTTTCAGTGTCAGCTTTGAACCACTCCCCTGTATATTAAATATTTTGAACGATTATTATCAAAAATAAAAAAAA
>JAEMOT010000507.1:3274-56055 GCA_019297695.1 Apostasia ramifera | reverse complement strand
ATATATATATATATATATATATATATAAGATGTGAAATAAAGTTAATTTTTTTATATTATGTGTAGATGTGAAATATAGCTAATTTTTAATATCAAATTTTGCATGTGATGTGACAAATCGGATTTAGATTAACTAAATTAATTTTAAATTGTGTAAACAAACAAAGCTTATATAGCATCAATGCATATATAGTGTTTTCCCCCTTTATATATAGTGAAATAGAACTAACTAATAAATATATGCTAACAAAATTCTCTGTGATATTAATTTCATAGTACCTTTTTACATAGTTAGGTCTTGCACAACCTCCATTTTATCACTTTTTGAACCAAGGATATGAAGAGATGGAAGCAACTTAATTATTAGAATAAAGAGTTAATAGCAATTAGGTTCTTTTAGTCATGAGCTTATCACAACTAGGTCCTTCGTATAAGTTTTTAAATTAATTAAGTTAATTTTCTAGTAATTTGAGATAATATGCAAATATGTAAGTTCATTAATATTGTTAATAAAGAGATTCAATGAATGATTTTTTTAAAATTAGTATACTAATTTAATTAATTTAAAATCTACTTCAGCATTTTAGTTGAATATAATGTCCAATATAATCTAACAATCAGAAAAAAAGGGAATAATTACTTACATGCCACACAATTTAATTTTATTTATATTTTATCCACCCATTCTTAATTAATTACGCTATGCACACTCAAAATATTATAAAATCTTACATACACATATTTTAACTTATTTCTATTATAATGAGTAATCATAATTTTTCAATAACCTAACTATAATTAAATTACAAAAAATCTGAGGCGTTCATCATATTATTTTAAGGATATTTAAATATATTTTGAGTGAAAATACTAAAACCTTAATATTTAGGTGGCGGCAAAGGAAGAAGTTATCCATGATGTGAATTAATTTTAGGACAAATCAGCGCTTTAGTGTGATATTGAGGAAGAGAAAAATATATACCATTAAGAGAAAATATAATTTTAATAATTTTCTAACAGAATTTTTTTTTTCAAATAGATTTTGATTAAATTTTAACTCAAATGTGTGTATGTAAGATTTTGTAATGTTTTGAGTGTGCATAGTGTAATTAATTAACAATAGATGGGTAAAGCATAAATAAAACTAAATTGTGTGGCATGTAGTTAATTATCCCAAAAAAAAATTTGTTAAGTACATATATTAATACCGAAGAAATATTTGCATGTTAATTATCTTAAACTAGCAAGAGGACAATTTTATTTATTAGTTTGAAAACTAGAGAGAACTAAATACATATAATAGGCCCAAATTAACTAAAGGTAACTAATTGCTATTAACTCTAAAATAAATTTTGCATGAAGCAAATCTGACATCTCAAAATATATTTTTTTGATTTCTAATCTTCTAAGGTATGACTCGATCCACTTTAAGTTGCATGCCTATGGAGCCTGAACTCGCACATCGATTTGGGATTAAGCTCATATGAACAAGTCAACTAGTGGTCGTATTTCCATCTAACTTTCGTCTCGAAAATCCTTGGGCGCAATTGACCCGATTTAAAACTCTTACAGCTTCTGACATATTGTCGAACAATCCATTATTTTAAGAATTAAATTCACAAAAATAGATGAGAATTATGTACTTATCAGTTGAACATGTTTATTTAAAGTTTACACCTACATCTATATATATATATAGATATATATGATTAATTGGTTGCTACCTTTAATTGAGTGATTGATTAATCTCTTTGTCTCCTTGAGACAGCAAGCAACAACTCATATTTTCATGGGGAGAGAGAGAGAGAGAGAGACACACACAGAAAGAGAGAGAGAGAGAGAGAGAGAGAGAGAGGGAGGGACCTAGATCTTGTGATCCAACTCTAGATCTTGTGATCCAACTCCCTCATGTTCCGCGGCTTAAACCTCTGACCAAGGAGTTGACCGTTAAGTGTGGTGGGTTGTTGCCTAGATGGTGATGCCTGATCTAATTAATTTATCATATTTTACTTGTAGCTGGAAAATAGCAAAAACGCTCACTATAAAATTTTTCTTCATCAATTTTAAAATCTTTCTAACATATATTAATGCCTCGTTTAATTTGAAATAATTTTTTGGGCAAAATATGCCCAGGTCCCTGAGTTTAATGCTTCATATCATGCAGATCTATATTTTTAAAATTTAATATTGGGGTCCCTGAGTTTTAATAAATTATCAAATGAGTCCTTTTTTAATTTTTTTATAATTAATTTTTTTTAAAAATACCGTTTTACCCCTGCCCTTCTCTCTCTCCTCCTGATTCGGTGCACGCGCAAGGGCCGTGGCCACCGGTGCGCTGGATCTGGAGGACAGAGAGAGAGAAAGAAAGAGATTCCACCTCTCTCTCTCTGTCCTCCCGATCCCTCGCATGCGCGCCGAATCAGGAGGAGAGAGAAAATAACAGGGATAAAAATATAATTTTAAAAAATTTTAATAATAAAAAAATAAAAAAAGACCTATTTGATAATTTATTAAGACTTAGGGACCCCAATGTTATAATTTTTAAAACGTGAACCTGCGCGATGTTAAGCATTAAACTCAGGGACCTGGACGTAATTTACCCTAATGTTTTTATTCAATATAAATTTTAACTATAAAAATTAATTTTATTTCACTTTTAATATAAAATACTAATATTAAAATTTAAATTATTTCACATTTTACACACTTTCTAATACTAAAATAAATTTTCACTCATTAAATTTAAAAACATAAAATACTTTTTCTCTTATAAAAAAAAGTTCGAAATAAATGAGGCCTAAAATTAATAAAACACTTAATTTAATTCTATTGATAAATTTTAAAATTTTTGATGCAAACTCTAAAAATTAATAGAGCATTTTAAACTGGTCCTTCAAATTTATTTGCATATTAAATCTTTGATTTTCTAAGTAGAGAGATGAAAGACTAGTTAATTTGAATCACTATAAATCTTATGAACATACATAATTTTTTTTTTAAATTTATAGAAAATTTTTAATCATGCATCTTATCAACATTTTGGTACGCAAATTAGTACTCAATCCTTAAATCTTTATTTGCCTTTGTACGTCTAAAAAATAAAAGGGATAATTACCTATATTCCACATAATTTAATTTTATTTATGCCTTACCTATACATTCTTAGTTAATTATGCTATATATGCACACTAAAGACATTATAAAATCTTATATACACACATTTGAGTTAAAACTTAATCAAAATCTATTTGAAAAAAAAATATTTTATTAGTAAATTATTAAAATTATATTTTTACTCTTAATGATATATATTTTTCTCTTCCTCAATACCACACTAAAGCGCTGATTTATCCTAAAATCAATTCACGTCGCGGATGTCTTCTTCCTTTGCAGCCACCTAAACATTAAGGTTTTAGGGATTTTACTCAAAATATATTTAAATATCCTTAAAAAAATATGATGAATGGCTCAATTTTTTTGTAATTTAATTATAGTTAGGTTATTGAAAAATTATGATTACTCATTATAATAGAAATAAGTTAAAATGTGTGTATGTAAGATTTTATAATTTTTGAGTGTGCATAGCGTAATTAACTAAGAATGGATAGGTAAGGCATAAATAAAACTAAATTATGTGGCATGTAGGTAATTATCCCAAAATAAAGATCTTCATTTGGATTAATATTTATCTTTCCTCAACATTATTGATATCTTAAATCATATATATTTGACTTTTAAAGGGAATAATTTTTAAAAATTCATATTTAAAATGCTAAATGAAACATAAGTAAGCTTGTGTTACAGAGGTGATTTGAAAATGTTCATTTGTCATCAAAGTTGATTAACCATCATGGCCAGAGGAAAAAAAATGCAGTTTAGAAAAATTTATAATTTTTTTTAAAAAATATACTTGATAAGAAATAGAATAAATTAATTATATTAAAAAATTATGTTAATTTAAAAAAAATTATGTTGAATATGAAATAGAATTGATTGATTTAAGAGTTACGTAAAGTATAAAATAAAGTCATTATTTAATATTAAAATTTATGTAAAATAAAATATAAAATAAATTTTAAATTTTTAAATAAAATAAAATTTTTAGAAACAGCTATTTTTGCTGTAATTTTTTTGGTTTACCAACAGAATTAGTTCAGTTATTTATCTATAACACAAGCCATTAACTATGCTAATGTATTACGCATAAATAATTATAAGTCATAACAACTCGTATTAGTTTCTTTTGTAATTTATCGATAAGTTTAACTACTTGAGATAATAAGCCGTATGTAATAAACTCATGTAAGCTAATTCGAATGTCTTCTATCATAGGCCGTGACTTCAACATGCAATGATCAACTTGTGTAACTGTTAGAATTTTCTCTAACACCTCTTGTCGAACAGCAGCTTAACAATAGCCCCTTGTCGAACAGCAGCTCAAAGAGATATCACAAGATCGTACCCTCCATGCTACTGTGTCAACTCAGCATTTAAGACAGTATTGAAGCCCACTCCCTAATCGTCCTTTGCAGGAGTAGGTGTCAGATGTGGCAAACTAAACCTACTATGTCCCCTCCTCTCCAAGTTATAAATAATGGGGGGATTGCTCTCTCTAAGGACCCTTCTTTCCTCTCTCTCTCCCGGGCTGAGCTGCCCCTCTTTCTCTATCCCTCTTGTACTCATTCGGACTTCATTTAAAGATCAAGCTTTGTAAGAGGAGATTCGATTAGTGGATTCAAATCGCCTGGACGGTGTCGTGATTTTTCCCCCGGACACTCGGGTTTCCACGTAAAAATTGTCATCTCATTTCTCTTTGTTGTGGTGTATTTTTTACATCAATAGTAACTCATGAAGATTTCAATAATTTATGTAAGTTAATACTCATCAAATTTTGTTACGGCTTACGCAAAAAACGGAGAACTTAGTTATGACTTGTTAACATGGCAGCTACATTGTTATTGACAAGCAAAATCGTCAATCAACTAAAGGGCTTTGATCATTGCTTAATTTTGATATCATGAGAAAACATCGAGCAAGAATAAAAGATTTGAAATAATGTTAGTTTTTCTTTAGACATATGTATTCATGTAAAATAAGAAGTAAAGTTAATATTTTTAATATTTAAATATGTGTAGCATGATTGTGCAACTCGAGGAGTTCACATGATGTAGGTATCCATCAGGGAGAAGCCGAGCAGAGTCGATGCATTCAATCCTGTTTTATGAAGTCAATTGATCGGCTCCGTGAAAGTTGTTTGATGTTATAATTCGAACCGCAAATCTCTCCTTTGACTTAAGTCGGGATCATCCACAGTATTTAGAAAATGAGAAGACTTTGATTTTAAGGCCCTGTTTGGTTGGAGGCCATCTTGGCCATGACCATGGCCAAAATAGCCTCCAACTATTTTATTAAATATTTTTTTTATTTTTCATCCTCAATACATAAATTTTAATATAAAAAAAATTATTTTATATTATATCTATACAATTTTTAATACATTACACTTAATTTTTTATTATTATTAATTTTAATAAAATGGTTGGAAGCCATTTTGGTCATGGCCTGGCCAAGATGACCTCCAACCAAACAGGGCCTAATGGAGCTTGGACCATTTTAAGTCTATTTTCGAATAGTATATGCTATTACTTCAGTGATGCGTATTACGTATATCTCAAATCGGTGCCCATATTTTGTGGTTATTATCAATTATATATATATATTTTTTTTGATAGAACGGAAGAATTTTGCAAATTAGTTATAATTTTTTAAAAATCTTCATTTGGGCCTCAAAAATTAGAAAAATACTATAATTTGATCCCAAATAAAATAAAATTATTAAATATTTATCATTTTAGAATTATTTGTTTACGTAGGTTAAAATTAATCAATTATTACAAATTAATCATATTTCACATTATATATAAATTTAAAATAAAAAATTATTTTTTTTATATTCTACGTATATATTAAAATAATATCAAATATAAATATATTCATTTAAATTTAATTTTAATTTTATTAAAATTAGCATTTACAAATAAACAGACACAAGAGTGAAAAAGTAAAAAATAATTTATTTTTTTTTAATTTTAAATCTTAAATTTTTAGAAAGAGGTGAAAACATATATAAATTGTAAATGATTCAAATTAGTAAAAATAAATAAATTTTCATATTTTAAATCAACCTAAAAAGATGTGATTTTAATGGCGGGCTACACCTGCAGTATTTTTAGTTTTTTATAATCTTAGGACTTAAAATTGAAGATTTTTAAAAATTGAACTTTAGTGGGTATTTAATTCAATGTTACATTAATGCTATATTATGTTATTTAAAAAAATAATTATTTAATTTAATATTATTTTTAATTATTTTTTTAAAAGTTATAAAATTATTAATTAAAAGATTATATTTAAATATTATGATATTTAAATAATATGATATAACATCGAATCAAATGTTTCGTAAGTTCACTGAACTACAAAAATCAATGCTTAACTTCTTGTTACAGAAAAATTAATGTTAAACTTAATTCTTCCTTTTCGTCTCTGGCTCGACCTATACAGAAATTGAATTTACAGCTCCAGCGAGTCGTAAAAAGAATAATAATTTTTTAGATTGATTTGAACTCAGATTGTTGCTCGAATTTTTCAAATTTGTGTTTAAATTTTGAATACGAGTCAATCATATTTACTATATTTGCTGGATTGCTATAGGATTCTCTAATTATTTTACAGCCCCTGTTTGGCGTGAGAATTAAAATCAGGACTAAAATGATAATAGTTTAAAATAATAATAATAATAATAATAAATAAAATTTTTAATTATTTTACATAAATTCTAATATCAAAAAATATTATTTTACTTCACATACTCAATAATTTTCAATAAAAATATCAATTTTATTTCACATTCTAGACCAAAATATTTGAATTGAGTATTTTAATCTAGAATGTGAAATAAAGTTAATATTTTTATTAAAAATTATTGAGTATGTGATGTAAAATAATATTTTTTTATATTAAAATTTATGTAGAATAGTTAAAAAAATTTATTTAATTATTATTATTTTTATTTTTTAAATTAGTACCATTTTAATCCTCGCGCCAAACAGAATAGACTTTTTTTTATAGAAATTATAAAATAAATTTAGTACATAATTTAAAAATATAAATTTCGAGCAAACCAGAATCTATCCGATAATAGTTTGAATTCGGCTTGATACAACTGTAGGATGTTAATATGACTTATAGCTCGTCTCAACAGACGACTCAAATTCAATTCGAGCGAAATATTAATTTGAATATCGAGTAATTAATCATCGATCTTGTGGCCAAGCTCTTCCCTACTCTCAAATTCATGCAAGTAAACCTACTACAGGGGGAGCAGGTGTATAAATTTCACGTCCAAAATACGGCAAAGTAATCGTAACCTTCGTGCGTACGGTACGTATACGGTATAACATACTCGGAAGCTGAGAGCTCAGCTACCTGCTTCATTAAAATGCAAATTAATTAAATAAAATATAAGCTGAAGAAAAAATAATAATAATTCAACAAATGACATTTCATTATAACGGTCTCCACATGCATTGCTGTTATAAAGTGAAGATCCCCCAATAATAGTTTTCTTAATTTGCAAATTAACTTGAAAGTAAAATCAAATTTTTTTTTCCAATATTCACTCAATATATGGAGTGAGAGGCAAGTAAAGATTTGACGGAGAAATTTTCTATCGTTAGTTTAAGTAAGTTCACTCGACCTTAATATTTGTTGTTCTTATTGAATTTAGAGCCGTTGGGATCGGTGATGACTCGTGATTAAAGAAGGCGGAGAGTGATCGCTGTCTGATGTTCAAAAAGAAGGAAATTGATGGAGTAAAGAACAACTTTTGGAGGCTTCTTGGCTTGATGATGAGTGGTGAGAGGGGCATAGAAATGAACTGCAGTATAACAAAAAGGAAGAAAGATTTCTGAGATGTATAATTAAATAATACAATCTCAAAATGTAAAAGTACCTTTTAGGAAAAAGCCATAGGACTGATGATGAGAAATTTTTTAGTTAAGTATCCTTGAGTTAAAGTAATACTGGGAATAGCAATTTTCCCAGAAAATATTCAAGACACGCGGATCTCTAAAGCTAAATTGGATAATACCACAATTCAATTATAGAATATTATAAAATAGTATTAGAGTTAACTTTCTATTGTACGATATAGTTCAAGAACGAACTAAGTAAACATTGACGAGCCTATGATAACTTATGATCGAAAAGGGCAGGGATTGATCGTCAGGTGATGTCCTAATAGTAAAAAATCACTAGAGTAAAAAATAATTTTTAGAAGGTTTTTGGGTCTAATAATGAATGATGAGAGGAGCACAAAACTGAATAAGTAAATAATATAATTCCAAATTATAAAAGTACCTCTTAGAGCAAAATCATAAAATTAATGATGAGAAATTCTATAATTAAGCATACTTGAGTTGAAATTATACTAAAATTGGTGGCATTCTGAGAAATACTTAAAGACACGATTTCCTAAGGCTAAAGCAAAACAAAATCTCTATAATTATATCACAGAATGTTATAGAATACTTACGAGGATCAAAAGAAAGTAAAAAAATGTTTGTTAAAGAGAGCTTCATAAAAAATAACGCGTCGGGAGATGCCGTTCATTGAATTTCACGTAATTTGGCTCGATCTGCAGCAAAAATCTCCCTCTTTCATCATTCCCCACAACTCCCAAACATGTGACACTTCATCCAATTTAGTAGAATTATATGTTTCATACCATAGTCAATGGTCTAATTATTCCAATTCAGTCATTGTTTTGATTATTTCATCAATTAAGCCTAATCCTGTCTATGATTTTTAATTACAACTTACACAAATCTTTCATACATCACATAACCATAGATATTTTTTTCTTCTAGAACAAAAATTAGTTGAGACGATAAAAGAAAAAGCCTAATATGTTGGCTATTAATCACCTAATACAAATAAAGAGAGAGTGCAAGCTTTGTCCACATCATGTGCCATCATATGTTAATAGACTTCTGAACTTAATTTGGTGCTGGCGGGCTCAAGCATAAGTTGAAGTTGAACTGTCTCAGGTGAGTTCTCCCTTTTAAGTCAATACTCCTGATGACGACAGTGATGGATAGATACATGATGAAAGCAGATAACATTCCCATTTTTGGCAAAACTTTAGTGTAATATGGTAGACATGTTGGTTCTTCAGTCTACTGTCTGTATTCAAATCATACTATTAATAGCAATCAAATGCACAGCAGCAGCAGCAGCAGCAGCAGCAACAGCAGCAGCAGCAGCAACAGCAGCAGCAGCAACAACAGCAGCAGCAGCAGCTTCTTCTGAAGATTTGCTTGCTTTGCTTCATTCTGGCACATTGAGTTACAGTTCATTTAGATTAGATGCCTCCAGCTAACTCAATAGCAAATATGCCAAATAGCAGCCACCATTGCAGCCCAAGGCCAATTAGTGAATTACAGATAGAGATAAATGATAAATCCCAGCAATTTGAAATGAGTAATTCAAACTTGAAGCTAGCACGACGACAATGACAACAACAATGAATCCTTTAATTCCGACTTAGTTGAGCTATAATGCAAGAAATCTTCTTTTATATTCGCTCCATAAAAAAAAATCCTCAATGACTAATATGATAGAAATTTATGAAGTGAGGGCCTAGTTGTTTAGTCAGGTTAAAATTAATCTCGTTAATTTCAACCTAACATATCACATCATGCATAAAATTTAATATTAAAAATTAATTATATTTCACATCCTACACATACCAAAATAATATCTAACTTTATTTCACATAAGTTACAACTTTTAATAAAAAAATATCTTCATCCAAATTTAACTTTAATTTTATTAAAATTAACCTTTACAAACAAATAGACTTGTTGGTTGTTCACTGACCACAATTCTTGTCTTTTTTAGGCTTGGGACCAACGATGCAAAATAATAAAATGTCGCTGAATTTACAGATGCTTGTCATTTACAATAGATTATTACAATATTTAACAAGTCAGAAGCAAAAGCAAGACATTTCCAAAGTTTTAATCTATCATCTAGGGTAAATATTGAACTAGCTCTTAACTCAAAGGTTTATCCCTGTTATTCAAGCCAGATAGAGTGTTTGGACCTATTTACAGCAATAAAACTCTCCTTTATATGTAATTTCTTGTGGTGCTTTACATAAAATCTTATCACCTGTGAAAGAGAAAAGACTTCTTTTTTTTTTTTGTGTGTGTGTGGCCTAGGCTTTTGCATTAAACAAACACAACTACAAAAAGTTATCCAAAGGTTGCTTTGGACGAATGGTGAATTTTGAGAAGTCCTCCATCATATTTAGTTGCACCATTACTAAAAGTAGTAAGGCTGTAATCCGGAGGACGTTTGGGATGCAAGAGGAACAACAGTGTCATTACTTGGGCATTCCTCTCACCAAGTGTAGACCGAAAAAGGTATACTTCTTAGCTATGCATGATGTTGCTTGGGAAGAGGTGTGTAAACCAAAGGCCAAAGGGGAACTTAGCATTCACAATCTCAGACATTGGAAAAAGTGCCTTGTTGCTAAGCATGCAGCCAAATTCTTGGATAATTCAGATTGCATATGGCATGAAAGCTTCAAAGCAAATTCTGGTTCATGAAGTTAGCCTTTGAAAAAAGACGCTGTGATTCTTGGATTTGAAAACTAATATGCATAGGTGGCAAAGCTGTAGATGGCCACCTCATTTATCTTATGGAGAATGGGACTTCAGTCTCCCTCTTGAAAGACCTGTAGTTGTCTATAACACTACTAATTAGATGGCCAACTTTTTAAAACACGCAAGTTGATGAATTTTCCTCCACTATGGCTAATATATCCAAGGGATTAGAGTGAGACAAAGTCAAAATTGATCAAATATTTCGGTTGGAGCAGTAGGAGAGAGTCATGACTATTCCGAGGACCTACAATAATGGCAGCGATAGATTGGCTTGGGTTACAAAGGAAATTGTGAAGATCCCTATTGCTCAGCTTTACGCTTCCCAATTCACAGAAGAAAAAGACGTTATTTTGAAGCCTGGTGCTAGAGTATCCATACCTAGCCATGAATTCAAGCATTCTTATGTCGTCTTTGTAAGAATGCTATCCCCACTTTGGCCTGGTTACAAGAGCGAGGCTTGGCAGAGTTATCGTTATGCCCGTAAGGATGCAGTGTTGAGGAGACTGTGCTTCACTTGGGAAGTGATTGTAGGCTCTTCAATGAAGTACAGACCATTATCCAGCAAGATCATGATTTATTTTCGCTAACATCTTCCTTGCAAGTAAGACTTGAGGCGATGGCGAAGTTAGCTAGAAGTAATAAAAAGGATATGCGACTTCAGCTCGAAATAGTAGCTCTTTATTACTGTTGGCAAGCTAGGAATACTAAAACTCATGGAAAACCGGTCCTCACAACTAAAGCTATTGCATTCATGGTACTGAGCATTGCTGTTAACACCTCGAGCCATATTGGAAACTGCTGGAATCCATTTGCCACAATGGGGCCTTCTATTACGTTCCTTGACACATTAGATTCCTCCCTCCCGGATAGCTTAAAGTTAACTTTGATGGATCAGTGCAAAACAGTGGAGTGGTGGGAGCTAGCTTCATCATTAGAGACCATGTGGCGGTACTAATTAGAGGCGGTGACAAGAAAATTCTTGCTAGCGTTATTCTCTCTATTGAAAAGCATGCTACGTATGAAGGGTTGAACGCCATTGCAAGTGAAGCACCAAGGGCTGCTGACAATTGGTTGGATGGTGATTTTTTGGAGGCACTACAGCTCATCCAAACTCGACTACAATAGTAAGGACGTTCGGTTTCAACGCAAGCATCCGCAAATAACATTTGGTTGGAGATAAGACTGCAAACTGACATGAATATTGTGATTACACACATAGCACATCTTTTGCTTTCATTTCATGATTATAAACTAACACATGTTCAACAAAATGTAGACAATGTAGCCGATTTTTTGGCTCACCTAGCTACAATAAGTGATTTTTATTGGGAAAGGAATATGCCCTTCCCCAAAGATTTTTACATCTTCAAATAGAATATTGATTGATGTACCCTTTTACTTATTTTAAGAACACTGCCATAGGCCTAGGCCTCTTTTCAAAAAAAAAAAAAAACATTTCCATTCCCGTCTGCATCACTTTGGAAAATACTCACGGCTGACAAAAACAAAACTACTGAAACAAGAAAAACCTATAGAAAGCGGTTATACTATCTAGTATCTATCACAAGGCTATCTTATATTGAATAGTCACAATTTTATAAATCATGAGCTACATAGGCTAGCATAGAACCAAAAGGAAGCTCTTCAAGCCATTTATTCCAATTTTGCTGCAACTTTGCAAGAATATTCAGAGAGGTTTCACGTATTGGGTACTGGAAAGTCAGCAACAAACGTGGTTGTTTTTAGTTGGTGACGTTTTTGAATGAAACTCATGGGATATAGTTTGATGCAGTCATTAGATGTTAACTTAAAAAGAAACACCATACTAACTTAAAAAACCAATAAAAATCTATTAATAGTGATTCTGACAAAATGTATCCTATGTTTGACAGAAAACAAATTCAGTGCTTGCACCTTCATTTCAACAAAAGTTTTGTTTCAAGCCTCAAATGTGACTGTGGATAACTTACTATGAAACAATCAGGCCTACTTCGCTTTAAAACACCTGAAATAAAAGAGAAAGAGATAGATATACCGAAGGCAGCAGTTTACAAAATTCCTCTTACATTCATGTTATACATCCAAGTACATCAGGTAAGCACAACCTCTGATCCATTGACAACAGTTATCAATCCAATCAGTTCATCTTATAATGATCATTAAATATGTAGCATAGGACAATATGCATTACTTTCATACTCCACTCAATTCTGGTTTTCTTCAAAGCTTGCAAGAAATTTCTCTCTTTACAAAGTTAGCAAGCATTAGGAAATAAGAATTGTGGCAAAAAGGCATGGCTTCCTTGAGACTATAGTACGCTCATGTACTAAAAAATAATGCCTTTCGTAATTTTATCACATAAAATTTCAAGAAGAGCATTAACTTTAGATATGGCATCCTTCTGACACTAAAATATAGAAGTGCCTTTGATCCGTAATTAGCTGAGTTCTTTTGGAGTAGATCCGATTGTGATAGAACTCAACAAATAAGGTTGGAAGCATACAGTTTTTCTTTCTCTCGCTCTTTCTAGGATTCATGTATTTACAAACTAACCTCTTATTCCTTCTCAACTTAAACCCTCGCACCCTCCCTTACCTTCTTCCTTTAGAACCTCTAAGGTTCATGGAAAAAGCTAACAAGGAGAATAAGGTAAGAATTGATAGATGAAATGGACAAGAAATATAACAGCTCTTCTCTTGAAGTGGGTGCGCACTATGCACCAAGAGAAGAGGGATGGATTTTGGAAGAGGAAGAGGAATTTGAAACCAATTGTGTTAAAATAGGGAAATAGAAAGCCAACAGACAGTTTACCTCAAAGATGCTAATTTTCTCCTTGTTTGTACTAGTTCAAGTTGAGAATACAAAGATTTCCACTCCTATTAATAGATATACAGGAAGGCATTTTTGAATTACAGACTTCAATATTAATAAATCGAATTAAGAGGGATACAAAGGATCTAAAAAGGTGAAAAACATCTAATTGAAAGAATGGAAAAGGAAAAGCCAAAGGTTGCATTTTCTTTGTTTTTTTTGAGGGCAAGGCCAGGAGCCAACCCACCTTTAGGTCTTCCTCATGACCTAGGGTTTTTTGTTTAGGATGGGTTAACAAAGTCCAAAAGTAATCAAAGTCGAGTCTAACTAAGATATAGCTATCTCAAGTCTAGCTCGAGTTAGCCATTTTACAAAATTATTTGTGTTTTGAATCACATGTCCCCTTTTTAGAAATGGACTCACTCCTTTAACACCATCTTTTTGGTGATGCATTTTATTAACTTTTTTGTGAAGAAGGTTACTCATCTCTTATGTAGGAGCATATGCTTTTCCAAGATTCTTTTTTTTCTCGTCTTCCAAGTGTTATTATACTAAAATATCAAAAAAACAAGAAGATTATACCTATAACAAGCGAATAATAAAAAAAACCTGTAATAAGCATTTATCGTTCTATTTGCCAGTCGTGCCAACTCTAAGTCATTTCAATGATATGCTTTGATCTTGATTCACCAAGAAGTGCTTCCCGACTTCGGTGAATTGATATTGTTAAACTCATTGATAAGGATCTTGATCTCATAGGTATGAGTGCTCGAGTATCACTTGGCATACGTCAAGTCACACAACTTCGCACACCACTTCACTGATGTATTTTGGAGCGCTAACAAAGTGGACTTGGCATTGTTTAGTCATCTCATCTTAGCGTCCTTGTTGATCCATCCAAAATCCTAAGGATATGAATAAAAAATTGTTTGCAAGCCTAGTCTCTTGACTAAGCCAAAAGACATGACATTTCTTTGATTTCTCAAAAGAATTATTGCAGTAACCAACTTTTGCTTGAATTCAACATGAACAATTCCTTTCGGACATTGGTACCAAAGAACGAACCCTCACTTATCTCCTACGCCCTTGATATCAAGGATAAGCTCAAATCTGGAGCTTGAGAGATTCCAATGTTTGACTAGTCTCCACCATTGTTGATGGACCTCCAACACATCAACATTATGACCTGAAAATTTAATGATGGTTACACATTATCTTTAAATAATTTCAGATTTTTACAATTCTTGGATAACATGTTTTTCTTTCTGTTGTGAGCCATTAAAGCAGAAGTGTTTTCTTCATGTACTTGGTTCTTTTTTTTCATGTGAACTTCATCAAGGTGGAAGGCTCTTCCAATGAAACACCAAGTGGGTTTGACATCTGAACTCCTTGGTATATCAGCGTCAAAGGAAGAGGTGTTGACTTTAGCATCAACCTAAAAATAACTTTTTCTCTCCTCGAAATAGGGGACAAGACTCCCTAGTTTATCTCTATCAATGGGTGACATGTTAGTTGGTCTCATGCCTTTGTAAAGGCATCTATTTCTCTTGAGGACGATTGTTGTTCTCGAGTGTACCTTGGTTGGATGTTGGTGGAGTCATTGTTTGGTTACATCGACATCACAGAAGCTACTTTTTAAAGAATGGTCACTTGGGGGCAAGTCATTTGAGGCTCCTTAGATGCCATCAAGATTGATGGTTCTTTTCTCATCTTCGGATAGCATACTCCAAAGAAAATGGAGGCTCTTCAACTTTCTTGTTAAATCTCCTTCCAACTAGAACGCAACTAGTGCAATTGGAGTAGAGTTTATCTTTATCTTTTTCTGTCTTGCTCTCTTTGAGATTTAGATAGTTCAAAAGTCTAAATCGACTTTTCATTTCTTCTCAACTTAAAGCTTTACACTCTATCTTCTTCCTTTAGAACTCATTAAGCCTATTTGTTTGTAAAGTTTAATTTTAACAAGGTTAAAATTAAACTTCAATGAAGATATCTTTTTATTAAAAATTGTGAATGATGTAAAATAAAGTTAATTATTATGTTAGAATATGTGAGGGATGTAATATAAGTTAGTTATTATTTTGGTATGTGTGTAGGATATAAAATAAAGTTAATTTTTTATTTTAAATTATGTGTATGATGTGAAATATAGTTAATTTTTAATATTAAATTTTATGTGTGATGTGATATGACTATTTAAAATTAAACTAGATTAATTTTAACCTGGCCAAGCAAACAGGCACTTTAAGGTTTATGTAAAACCCTAAGAAAGACAATAAGGTAAGAGAAGATAGAAGAAACAAACAATTCGTATAGAAGCTCTCGTTGTAAAGTGGGTGTGCAGTAAGAAAAGAGGGCTAGATTTTGGAAAAGGAGACAAGGTTAAAACTGATAGTGATAAAATTCAAATAGCAGAATAGGAAACTTGCACAATAATTTTGCCACAAGATAGCTAATTCCACTTCTATTTACAGTTACAAAGGTTCTAGAATGATGAAAAGCCATTTAATTTAGAGGAGGAAAAGGCAAACCAAAGGTTGATTTTTGGAGGTTGGGGAAACAGCCATTCCAACTTCAGCCTTTAGGTCTTCCTCATGACCATTGGGTTTTTAATCTGTGTTGGGTTAGCCAAGTCCAAAAACCGAACAAACTCGAGTCTAGCTCAAGCTATCCATTAAAAAATATCAGTGAACTCAAATTGAGCTTCAGATCACTGCAAGTTAACTCTAAATAAACCTAATTGACTAGTTAGTAAAAACTGGAACAAAACAGGATGCTGAAGAGAGCACCTAGTAAAAGAACACAGGAAAAGAAAAGCTAAGCATACAAAATGACAATGAGGATAAAATAAGGAAGTTGCCACAAATTTTCACTTCAATAACATATAAATTTTGCTTAAAGGTATATGTTCATCACAAGTGACAAAGGATAATCTAAGAACAAAAGTTAGAATGAACCAAACCGTTTACAAAAAACAATGTGGATTTTAATCAAACTATATAAGAACTCTAGAACCTTTTGCCGTCGCAATGATATGAACTGAGAAAAATCTTTCAACAGGAATGATTCCACGGAAGATGTTGAAATTATACATGTTCTTCGACTTACAGGGTACTGACATCTATTAAACTTGGCATACATGCAATCCCATCAACATTCATCTGTACTACAGAAAAACATTTTTTGTTGTCAAAAACATTCCTGCAAGCCTCAGAACAGAAGCCAAATGGAGTAACTGCGGATATGTATCTGTGGCACATGTTCAGCTTATGCTATCTTCATAAAGTAAATGTTACACGCTTTGCAAGAACTTTTGATCACTAATGGTTGACTGGAGTGCTGTACATCATAAGCCCAAGATTACTGAAGTAATCTGCATTTGAGTAGTTTCTCTTCAAAATCTGAAATGAGATCCCTCTCAAAGGTTGACAAATAAAAACCTAATTAGTTCTTAAAGTAAGGTACTCTGAATGAAAACCAGAGGGACATTTATGAAAAACAACTACTGCTACTCACCAAGCCATAAACATAATCCACAGCAGTCTACGTGAGAAACTCTTCAGTACATTAATACAAAAATGGGATCAACCTATATTTCACTTTTTTCATGTATTCCCTGTACCTGTCACCAAAGGATTCAACCATAACAACCTCCTCCAACTCTGCCTTTCTCCCATAATAAATCAAGCAAACCGCCACCATGAAGAGTAAGCTGAGCGGCGCCCTCAGTGATATGCAATGTATAGCAAATAGTAGCATTGTAGATGCATAAATAGGATGACGAACCCACCTAAATGGCCCGAACTGCACCACCGCAGTCGGCACCACCACCTTCTCTGAATACTTGGCCAGATACAGAACGGAGTGGTACCGCATGAAGAGCGCAATGGCAATCAGAAGCCAAGTTCCAAAATTTGCCCATCCGCCTGATATCAAATGTAGCTCAGGGCCCTCATATGCAGCAAGCCAGTGCCCAATCAATACGAGAACAAGGAATCCGATCCGAAAAGTTAAGGGAAGGCCAATATCCCATTTGGGTTCATGAGCGCGAGGCAGTAGATCGCCGTAGAGGCGCTTGCGCACGCTAGACTCGAAAAAGAAGAAGTAATGGTACACGAAGAAAAGCACAAAAGGCCAGCCCTCCAAAAACCCATTGAAATGCGCCGGCGGAACGAGGGTGAGCCAGGTGATAGTGGAGGTAACGATGGCAAGCTGCTCGATGAAAGTGGACTGACCCATGGAGTAGCGTTTGGTGGAGTAGAATCCGTAGAGGGCCATGGAAGCAGCAAGTATCCAGGGCCAGAAGAGCCAGGTCCAGCTGAAATAGAGCCAGAAGAAAGGGTTGAGGAGGATTTCAGCGGCCTTCTTGGAGACGACGATAGCAAGAGCAATGACGGCTGCATATTTGCAGATAGTGACAGGGGTGATGCCGGAGAGATAGCGAGATGGGAATCCGGAAGGGATTACGGTTTTGTAGAGTGGGAAGGTGGAATCGCGGTCGGAGAGGGAGTGGGGCGGAGTGAAGGCTCTAAGGTATCTGCGGTTTTCCTTGAGAGAGTGCGAAATGGTGGGATTGAGACGGGAAGAGTGGGAGAGGAATGCAAAGGACGAGGTGGGGATATGTAGAGAGAAGCCGGAAGTGTAATCGAAGATACGTTTGGGAATGGAAGGAGAAGCAGTAAGTGGCCGAAAGGCTGTTACCATCGCCATGAGAGGACGGAAAGCAGTTACCAAAGTTCGGGTCTCCTCCTGCTCGTGCTCTGGCTTCTCTCTCGCTCGCCCGCGCTGCGGCCGTCTCGCCGGAAGGGGAAAGCTGAAGTCAAATAGGGTCGATTCGGGTTAACGGCTCCTATCAGTTAAACCTGTAACCTTCCTGACTCAAAACGTGAAAGATGAAGGAATTCGTCCTTTTTTCCCATTTTTTGAATTTCTTCTGAATCTCTGATTGATTAATTCACGTACTTTCAAAAATCATTTAAAAAAAAAACTCACGTACTTAACATAAATGATAAAAGTATAAAAAAAATATAACTATTGTTACCTCGTGATTCGCAAAACAATATCCTAAGCGTACACATGAAGAGCAGCCCTAGTAATCAGACAAACGGTCAAGGCGAAAGACAGATAATCTCCACGAAGACGAAAAGCATCAAGACGAAGAGTCTCCAAGTCGAACATCCGTACTGGTACCGACTGCTCTAGAGGACGCGAAATGGCCCCCCACGCGTCATTGAAAGAGGTATAGTCTGCGACAGGCGTCGTACATCCGTACCAGCATGCCCAATGGCCTACAAGATAGGGGTACGACCCTTGAAGCTTCTTAGGCCATCCCACACATTAAAGTTATAAAAAATTCATACTATAAATTGTAATCCAACAAAGGAAACATGGCTCCTTTTTTCTTGGTCTCTGTTTCAAGCCCCCTTCTAATTACCTTTATAATACACTTTTTGATTAGTGGAACTCTCTTTGAAGTCGCTCAGAGAGCAGCGCCATAGTTTTCCGTCTAACTGATTTCTACGTCTAAAAGCATTGTCTATTTTAGTTATCAACAACTATCATATGCAATATCATTTTAAATAATAAAATAATAAATCTGTGATTACAAATCAAATATTAATTTATTTTTTTTTTGAAAATTGGCATGAACTTAGCATTATACTACTCAAAATACAAAAATATAAATATCAACTAATATCTCCCTTGAGGATATCGTAGAAAATAGTGGGGAAAGGCATACCCCCTTTCCAATAAAAATCGTCTAACATAGCATAATACGTCAAAAAATCTACTGCTTTAATAATGTTATACTGCACATGAGTAACTTTATAATATTGAAATGGGAGTAAGATGGTTACTATATTATCAATTATAATATCCAAATATGAATTAGCTATCACTACTTGAGGAGGTGGTTGATGTTGCGTCATTTGCCTTTTTTTAAGAATCGAGATGCCTTCCAATGATATTATAGGAGTTCTTTTTTGCAATTTTTTTAGGTTTTCTGCTGCCATCAGCTTCTTCTTGTTCTTCCTTCGCTAGATGGTTCACAGCTGCAACTGATTCAAACTGTAGCAAAAAGTATTATTTGTTTGTTTCCTCCAGCCTATTTTAGATGAGTTGGAGTACTTCTATAGAGTCCCCTCCAATCAAGTATTTTTTTTGATGGTATTATAAATCAAGCATTAGGTAAATTTTATATCGCACAATTATTAATATCAAAGACTCCAAAAAAAAGGGTGCAGTTATTTGGTAAGATTATTGTTAAATGAGATTAAAGTTAAAATTTAATCAGATATATTTTTTGAAATTTTTGAGCAATTTAAAATTATTTTTTCCTAACATGTAGTATGTATAATAAAATTATTTTAAATTTTAATTTTATGTATAATATGAGATAATTTTGCTTTTAAAGTTGGAATTATATAGAATTTTGAAATATCAATGCTTTTATTTATGTGTATCTATATTCTGGCAGTATATAAACATATAAATTTTTGGGTAAATTACTGCTTAGTTCTTGTCATTTATTTTAAATTATACACCGGTCCATATTTTTTTTAAATGTTTCATTTAGGTCTCACATTAAAACTGTAGAGATCTATTAGATTCCTATTTTGCTTTACTTTTATATTTTATTTTAAATATTAAAAATCTAAGTGAAAATTTTAAAAAAAAATTAAACCAAATGATTAGACTCTAAGATCATATTAATAATTTGCCCTGTAAATTTTATATACACTAAAAGATGTGTTTATTTGTAAAATTTAATTTTAATAATATTACAGTTAAACTTAGATGTTTACATTTTTATTGAGATTTATGTATGGTATAAAATAAAATCAGTTATTATAATAGAATGTAAAATAAATGAAAATATAAATTAGTTATTATATAAATATGTGTATGAGATATAAAATAAAATTAATTTTAATTTAAAAACATATATAATATAAAATATATTTAAATTTTAATATTAAAATTTATATATGATATGATATGTAAAATAAAAGTTAATGTTATTAATATTTTTTTATTTAATAAAATTTAAGTTAAATTGATTAAAAAACATACAATTTATCCAAGATTCAAAATATAAAACTATCCCAAAAAAATTTAAAATACAAATTTATTTATAGATTGGTCACATAAATTCACAAAATCTGTCTCCCAAACATGCTATCCAGCTCAGCCTTCAAGTACCCAAATTCTTTTATATATTGTAATTTGTTTTGAAAGATATGATGAGACTAAAGATAAAAGTGTATATTTTTTTGTCACATCAACAACACTTTGAAGTTTGTGTAATATCTTAAATTCTTTAATTAAATATTAATAATAAATAATATTAGTGTAAAATAAATATTTATTCCTTCATTCTTTTCAATGGTGTGAGGGAGGGGCGGAAACCCTCAGAAAGGGAAGGGCGGAACCCGCGGAGAGCAAGGGATGGAAATAATTGAGTAAGGGGTGAAACCGAAGAGGGGAGTTGAACGGGGCAAAACGTCAAGGCGAGATGAGCCGAAGTGTCTCTAGCAAGTCGAAGGCAAAGGGGCAGCGACGATTCCTTCCGATAGAAAGTCAAGTTGGCGCCGCCCATCGAACCTAGGTAGAGAGTGCCTAGAAAAGGGAAGAAGAAGAGGGCAGTTAGATTTTCTGTGAATTATCTGTTGTGAAGCAGAGGAGAACAAGCAAGAATTTCTAGTATTGGAGAAGTCTTTGTGGCTAGTTTAGCTTAATATAAGCCAATCAGAGTTTCACAGTAAGCAATCTTCTCCTCCAATCATCTTCTAGCTATTGACTAGTGTTAATGTAGTCATTGTAATTTAATCTATCGAAACATTTGAGTGTTCGAATTGATTCGAAATTCATAATTTTGTTCCTGTCTTAGTTAATGGTTATGCTATTAGCTATGTAAATTAGTTAATAACTGAATTTTATAAAAATAAATCCTGCATAATAGAAATTTGATCAAATATTTATGCTTAAGCTTATTAATCCAAATTCTTTTATCTAAAAATTTAATAACTAAAGATAAATTTATTCTCTAGTGCAGTCATAGCGATTGGAATGTAAGCAGATTGATTAATTTCAATTTTTTTTGCTTTGAGCAAAAAGAAAATGAAGTTGACTTTGAACCAAGTAAAATATAAGTGATTTTCGGGTATTTATTTTCACCTTTACCACTAGGTTTACTGCTTTCAAGTGAATTTATTGTTGTTTCCTCAATGGGAGATGAGTAGCTCCAACCCTCTTCCTTTCCTAATATGGCTTGGATGTCAATGAGCAGAAGGGGCAAGGATGTGTCAGAGTGCTCATATTTGTAATAAAAACTAGAAATTTGCTCAATTTTTGGTTGAATTAAAATTTTGAATCAAATCATGAGTTTGACTTGAAATTGATTTTGAGTATCACAAATTTTAAACGTAATTTTTATATAAGTGAAGAAGGATTTCACAATGACGCACGGATCTCTATTATATTCAACACTCAGCGCATATTGAGGTAGGAGCATATTCATGAATATGTGAAAATAATTACATGTAATTATATGCTTATTTCAGTATTATTTTATATATTTCATAAATTTATTTTAATATAATATTTATGTTTATATTTACAAAGAAAAGAAGTTTGACAATATAATATAAATGACCATTAAAGGTAACACTTTCTTGCAAAGATTTGGGAAGAGCAAAGCTTCCCTATAGAGTTAATTAGGAGACCGAGGCTTCATAGGAAAGATAAAATGTTTAATGTGAATTTATTTTCTTTACAGAGACAATTTCAAGAAAAATCAAACAAGCTCGTAAGAGTAATAAGAAAAATAACAAGAAAATATTTAGTTTATCTGTGCTTTAGAAGGTAAGAGGAGAGGGGGTTGCCCAAGTCCTCTTTAGGGAATGATGTTGTCAAAGCATTCTCCACTAAGAGAGATATTGTACGATATCAAATACATACACTCCGTGATGATATAAAAAAAGTTATGGGGAAATTCAAAGGCTATCATCATCTCTTTTAGAAAAGGCCATTCCACTTTATTGTAAACTTTACACATGTCAATTTTGAGAGCACAAAAGCCTTTGGATTCTTTTTTCCTTCTCTTCGTAGCAAGAAGACATTCATAGGCTACAATAATATTGTCTAATATTAGGCATTTAGGAACAAAAGCACGTTGATTTTTGGAAACGATGGAAGGAAGAACCTATTTAATTCTATTCACTAAGACAAGCGATTACTTTATATGCGACATCGCACAGGCTTATGGGGCACAAAATTTTCAACTGATCAACTCCATGGGATTTTGGAATTAGAATAAGCGTCAAAGATTCCCCACTGAGAGAGATATTGTACGATACTAAATACATACACTCCATGATGATATAAAGGAAGTTAGAGGGAAATTCAACGGCTATCATCATCACTTTTAGAAAATGCCATTCCACTTTATTGTAAGCTTTACATATGTCAATTTTGAGAGCACAGAAGCCTTTGGATTCTTTTTTCCTTCTCTTCACAACAAGAAGACATTCATAGGCTACAATGATATTGTCTAATATTAGGCTTTTATGAACAAAAGCACTTTGATTTTCAGAAACGATGGAAGGAATAACCTATTTGATTCTATTCACTAAGACAAGCGATTACTTTATATGCGACATCGCACAGACTTATGGGGCACAAAATTTTCATCTGATCAACTCCATGGGATTTTAGAATTAGAACAAGCGTCGTTGCATTTATCTCCTAAGACTTCTCCCTTCATGAAGGACTTGAAAGCAAAAATTGAGCATATTCCCTCCAATTACTCTCAGAACTTCTGAAAAAATACTGCATGATAGCCAACTGGCCTGAGGCCTTGCTTGGATGTTCCCCTCGTTGTTCTGTTAATATTCAATATGGCTCCTTTTCCTTCTTGTGTTTGCTATAAAAATATTAGATTTATGAAATTTAGAAAGATCCTTTTACATTTGCGATAAAAGTCGAGATTTTATTATATATAGATAGACAGAAAATCAAATCTTAAATGAAATACATAAATTAAATCTTGTTTTTCTTTTAAATTAAATTATTCAATTGCTTTTTAAACTTTAAATGATTGTCTTCAGATTCTTATGAAATCAACTCTCTGTCTTTGATTTTATTTTCTCATATGAATTTTACGTTTTTTTGTATAAAGTGTTGAGAACAGACGAGTACCCTTCAAATCCCGCAATCCTATTTTCTTCGATCTTCAAAGTCGCTGCTAAGCAGAATTCCTGTATCCCATTAACTAATTTCATATACATTAATTAATTTCATATACATAAGAGTACATTCATTCTTATCCAATTAAATAAAGATAATAAAATTGGGCTTTAATGGGCCAAGCCCATTAGTAATGGAAAATTTCCTGAACTGAGAGAGGGAAGTCCTAGTTTATTAAGATCCGCCTCGCTCTCACCACGCCTTACTGCTTCTCTCTCCTCTACTCTGCGATGTCTTTTCTCTCTGGTAGATGAAAAGCAAGAGGAGTGCACAAAAAAACTAAAAAAGTCTCACAAAGGTTGATCCCCGCATCATGAGAGAGCGAGAGAGAGAGCGAGAGAGAGAGAGCTGAAGAGAGAGAGCTTTTTTTTTGTTGAGACTTAGTCGAAGCTTAAGATACTATAAAAAGTAGGGCAAGTACATTAAGTACAATAATTGTGATTTTTAATGAAAATTGTGCAAAATTCAAAAGAAAAAGGTGTACCTTCATTTCATCTTATATTAAGTATGTAGGCAGAGAAAGCAACAAAGTCAACAACTTTATTAGCGGATCTGTACACATGTGTAATTCTACGTGTTTTAAAGGCACTCAAAAAATCAAGGATCTCAGGCGGTAAGTTACTTTTAATGTCTCCACGTAGTGAAAGCAGTATGTCTCTTATAACTATAGTAGAATTCTCCTTCAGTCACACGCTTTGTGCTTTATCTGCTCATATACTAGCTAATCTCGTCACCTCTAAAGCCCCTCTGAATGTTTTTGCCGGTTGGCTGTTTTAGCAATCTAGTTCCCACAACTCCCGAGAAAACTCTCTGATATTTACGAAAATTTATTGCTGCACTGGCCTAGTCGTTTGCTTTTATAAAGCAATTAAAGTTGACTTTGACTCATTCTGAGAAAGAGAACCTAGTGAGATATAGGGGGGTTATCATAGCTACATAGACTCAACGTGCTCTTTTAAGTCGAAGGCGCAAGTTGTTTGCTCTTACAAAGTCATCAAAATTGACTTTGACTCATCCTGAGGGGGGGGACCTAGTGAGATAGAGGAAAGTTACCATAGCACATGAATTCAAGGTGCTCTTTTGAGTCAAAGGCGTAAGAGAGAGAGAGAGAAATAATGGCAGGCGATAGTAGCCGTCAGTCATAACCTCGAGGAGAATTTTTTTATTAAATTTAATTTTATTTAATATGTCCTTTTTTTACATCTCTTTAATGCTACAATTTTCTAACATAACTCCAAAATTATGATAATATAATTTAAATTTGAAATTATCTAATATTTAGGTAATTTTTTTCTACTCCAAGCTAGTAAAACAACACAAATATAGGCTTTTCATTTATAAAAAAGATAATGATACTTCATGACATTTTTCTATAATTTGCTATAGTTAACTACTAAATCTAGCTATTCTATGAAATCTCTTTCTGGTCCTGTTTGGTGCGAGGATCAAAATCAAAACTTAAATAATACTAATTTAAAAAAAAAAATAATAATAATAAATAAATTTGTTTAATTATTCTATACAAATTTTAATATAAAAAATAATATTTTACTTCACATACCCAATAATTTTTAATAAAAATATAAACTTTATTTCATATTTTAGATCAAAATACTCGATTCGAATATTTTAGTCTAGAATGTGAAATAAAGTTGATATTTTTATTTTAAATTGTTGAGTATGTAAAGTAAAATAATATTTTTTTATATTAAAATTTATTTATTTTTATTATTATTATTTTTTAAACTAGTACCAATTTGGTCCTATTTTAATCCTGTTTTGGTCCTTGCGCCAAACAGGGCAAATATATTAAGATCCATGCCTAAGCATAACTATGATCAATATTTTTGTAAGTATTTTTTACTTTTTATTTTATTTTTTGCTCTTGAATTATCTTTGATTATATATCATATTTTAGCTATATCATTACCTTCGACTGTGCCATTCACATTAACCTAAATTTTAGTTAAATACTTGAGTTTACAAGTTTGTAGAAGTAATATAAAATAATTCAGATTTTATTTTAAAAACATGCATAATTTTTTTGAAGACATTGGCCTTAGTAGTTATTACATTTTTCTTATTTTAATAATTTTCTAGGAAATAGTATTTACCATATGTCCAATTGGTGTTTTAATGTTTTATTTTGATAGTAAATAGAATTCCTTCATTCATAAAGGTGACAAATTATTACCATCATTATTTCCTAATAAATTCAATTCTATTTTTTGCAATATATATAGGGATAAATATTCTTCATTCTAAAGTAATAAGTTCATTTTATTTAAATTTATATATTAATTTAATTGAATCAAATAATTTTAAATTATTTTTCTAAATGAGGTATTATTAGTTTTATTCGAATCAAATAATTCTTTTTTTTTTGCAATATAACTTAATTTATGCACATTTAAAGAGTTGTATTTATAAATAAATTATATTTTTTTGTTCTTCTTAAAATAAATTTTTGAAAGATATTAAATAATATGATAAATATTAAAATAATATTAAATTAAGAATGATTGAATTTAGAATTTTAATTAAACTTATCCAGACTTGCTAACGGGTTACTTAAATTTTGAGAACATTTTCGTCATTATGGAAATCATAATGGGAGAAAATGCGGAGCCCAATCTTCCAAAGCGGCGAAGCCACATCATATTCCGAGAGCTTTCCCTCTAAAAACTGAAAAATGGCGGTTCCTCTCCAAATCTAGGGTTTTAAACCTGCTCGTCTATCCTCCTTTCCCTCTCCTTCCTCGCTCGGCGACAGCGTCGGTGAAGTCTGTGAAGGCCGGAATCTCCCCAAAAAGTCTGACTATTTCCCTACATCAACCCACATCTGATTTGTATTTTGTGCAAAATTTCGTTTCCCCGTTTTTGATCGCGATCTTTCTCTCGTTTTTTCTACTTTTTTCCTAGGGTGTGGTCTTCTTCTTTGTTATCGTTCGATCTCTCTTGGCTGGTTCAAGTTGGAGGGAGGAGAATAATGGCTTCAGTTAACCTAGCGAGTGGTGCTATTGCGTCCATTTCCGCAGGAGGACAGGATGACAAGCCGGTGCTACAGGTGCTGGAGGTCCGGCTGGTGAATACCGTCCAGAGCGCTGCGGAGAGGTACCGCATGCTCATCTCGGATGGCGTTCACCATCAGCAGGCAATGCTCGCCACGCAGATGAACGGAATCGTCAAGTCTGGCCACCTGCAGAAGGGTTCCATCGTCCAGCTGAACGAATATATCTGCAACGTTATTCAGGGAAGAAGGTAGCTATTCTCCTCAGATGATTAACATTGTATATTTGGATTTTTGAGTTTTTGCTTGACGGTATAACTTTCAGATGCTATATCGTTGGAAATGGGATTAAGGAATTGTGTAACTAAGATTTGCGCGCCCTGAAAGAATGATGTATTCTCATCCATTTGTAATGATTCTTATTTGTATTCTTTCTGTGATAGCATCTGTAAGAGCTTAATTATGACATCGAAGTTTCGATCATAGGAACTAGCTGGCATCCGTCTCTTGCTATTTGCTCACATGTGGCTACTATTCTCGAGATTATGGGAGATAAATGATTTGTTTCTGCCTGATTTTGCTAATATTTGTTGAACATCTGTCTAACTCACGCCTCACCACCATCACCACCAACAACAACCAAGCCATAATCCCACTAGGTGTGGTTGGCTGCATGAATTCTTTGTTTTCATTGCGCTCTATCGATTAACAAATCCTTATCTAGGTCTAAATTAGTAAGATTACTTCTTATAAATTCTTGCCATGTCTTCTTTGGTCTCCCTCTTTCTCTTTGAATATGGGCAAATCTAATAACTCGATTTTCTACTTAGAGCTTCAATCGATTTACGATTTATATGTCCAAACCATCTAAATTGACTTTCTCTAAGTTTATTCTCAATTAGTGCAATACTAACTTTCTCGCCAATGTACTCATTTTTCTTTCTATTCTTTTGTGTATATTCATATGTCCAATTTAGCATTCTCATTTCTGCAACATTTAGTTTATATTATATATATATTTTCTCTTTGCAGGCTAGCATTCAGCATCATATATTATCGCTGGTCTTACTATAGTTTTATAAAATTTACCCCTAAGTCTGAATGAAAATTTTCTATCGTACAACACACCAGAAGCATTTCTCCATTTTATACATCCTGTTTAGATCTTGTTACTGACATCATTATCTACTTCACTATTATTTTATATGATTGATCCAAGATATTTAAAGCGTTCACTTTTCTTGACTACATGCGTAAAATGAAGTCAAGCCACGAGTTTAGTTGGAATTTGTATGTCTTTTGATGTTATGCTTTATGTTATATAGTTTATCGCTGAAGGATGATTGATGTTTTGTTAAATCGTTAGCTGATTTACAAGCAACACCAGTGCATTTCACTTTTTGGTATATTTTCATCATGCAAAAAAGGAAAATATAGTCTTTCTCTCATGCCATTTGTGTAGGATTTACTTCCTTGTTTATGACCCTTAGTCCATCTTAATCTTAAAAATAGGATCATTATTATAATCAGCTTGGAAGTTTTAGTTGAGAAGTGTGACTTGATCGGGGATCCAAAAGCTTATGATGCAGTAGCTGGTGTTTCTCAAAACCGTGCTTCGGCTCCTGCTCAGCAATCTGCCATTAATCAACCTGGTTTATGCAGTGAAAGTGTTCACCCTGTTGAACAAATCAGTGTAGGGGGACCTAAGCAAGAATCTACTCTGAATAATCGATCTTATGGTGGCTTATATTCTGGTAGTGCAGTCCCAGGAAAAAATGCTGGTGTTGCAGGTACAGTGCAGGCAAAAGTTGATTCTGGACCAGGAAGTTTTGCAGAATCAAATCAAAATGGTGGCGTGCAACTGCCAAAGCCATCAGGTTCCTCAATTGGAGGGTTTCGTCCTCCTGGTAATAGCTACAGCCGTCCAGCTCAGCCAACGTATCAGCAGTCTCTTCCTCCTATGTACACGAATAGAGGACCTATTGCTAAGAACGAAGCCCCAGCAAGGATAATCCCAATTACTGCTTTGAACCCTTATCAAGGAAGGTGGACCATAAAAGCTAGGGTGACAGCTAAAGGGGAGCTGAGACACTATAATAATCCTAGAGGTGAAGGAAAAGTTTTCTCCTTTGATCTTCTCGACTCTGATGGTGGAGAAATACGTGCTACTTGTTTCAACGTGGTGGCTGATCAGTTCTATGATCAGATTGAAGTTGGAAAAGTTTACTTGATATCAAAAGGTACTTTGAGGCCTTCTCAGAAGACCTATAATCATCTTAATAATGAATATGAAATTATGTTGGAGTCTACATCAACAATTCAGCCTTGTTTAGAGGAAGATAATAATATCCCCCGACAGCAATTCAATTTTAGGACTATAAGTGAGATTGAGTCTATGGACAATAATTCAATGGTTGATGTCATCGGTATTGTCACTTCTATATATCCTTCTAGCACAATAATGAGAAAGAATGGAACTGAGACTCATAAGAGAACTCTTCAGTTGAAGGACATGTCTGGAAGGAGTGTTGAAATAACGTTATGGGGGAATTTTTGCACCACTGAAGGGCAGAAAATCCAAGGTATGTGTGACTCTGGCATATTTCCTGTATTGGCTATAAAAGCAGGTCGAGTCAGTGACTTCAATGGGAAGTCGGTTGGCACGATTTCGTCTAGCCAGTTATTAATAGATCCTGATATTCCTGAGGCACACAGATTAAAGCAGTGGTATGACAGAGAGGGAAAGAGTCATGCTGCCCTTTCTATATCCAGGGAAACTGTAACAGTGGGGAGACTTGATTCTCGCAAGACAGTCTCGCAAATTAAGGATGAAGGCCTTGGAAGATCTGAGAAACCCGACTGGATAACAGTGAAGGCGACAGTTTCATTTATGAAAGTTGATAATTTTTGCTACACAGCCTGTCCTTTGATGGTCGGTGACAGGCAATGCAACAAGAAAGTCACCAATAACGGTGATGGAACTTGGCACTGTGATCGTTGTGACCAGAGCTTTCCGGAATGTGACTATAGATACTTACTGCAGTTTCAAATTCAGGATCATACTGGCCTTACCTGGGTTACGGCATTCCAGGAATGCGGTCAGGAAATCCTTGGTGTTTCTGCAAAAGAACTGTATTTTCTTAAGTATGAAGAGCAAGATGAATCAAAGTTTTCAGAAGTTATTCGGAAGGTTCTTTTTAATCAATATTTGTTCAAGTTAAAAGTAAAAGAAGAAACATTTAGTGATGAACAACGTGTAAAGTCCACTGTTATCAAAGCTGAAAGCGTGAATCCATCATTAGAGAGCAGGTTTCTGTTGGGATTGATTGACAAGATCTCTGGTGAGGATGTTAATATGGTTCCGCCTGCTCAGGGAGTGTATGGTTCTGGAATTGGAATGCCTAGTTCAGGATATACTCACATGGACTATAAGCATGGAGGTCAATCTACAACCAACATGCCTGCTATTGGTGGTGGATTTGATAGGTTTAAAGTAGAGCCTTCAAGCCAAATGGGCCATCGTGTGAATCAATATGAAGTGTTAAATCCTAGTATGGGAAATAGAGAAATGCAATCTTTCTGTAATAATTGTGGTTCGACTGGTCACAGCTTCATGAACTGCCCGAGGAACATAAACATGCAAGGGCAGTCTACTGGAGGGGGTTTCGCGAACCGATCTTCAACTACTGTGATGGATGGTGGAAATCCGTCGAATGTATGCTTCAAATGCCAGCAGCCTGGTCATTGGGCTCGGGATTGTCCCGGATCAAATGCCATGTCTTCACGTTATGGAAGTAGCAACATATCTGGAGCATATGCGAAACAATATGTTTGAGGCCTCTAATATTTTCAAGAGATTAATGGGTGTTTCGGTATATCAACTATTACAGTCAATGTTTACCCTTCTTGTGGTTTGAGAGGCAATAATTTGGTGAAAAACAGAACCAGAAGTTATGAAGTTTAGCTCCCTGAACTACCTTACACCCTTACTCAATACCTGTGATGACTATGATGTTGGAAATTCAAATTGCAGGCTTTTAGCTATAATTGTATTATATTTCATGCTTAATTTCTTTCTGAGCTTTGCTTTTAGTGATATGGCCAACTCTCTTATTTCCATCAAAAAAAGGATCTCAGATATTAGTGATTTCATGTAAGTAGTTCTTGAACAAGTTTGATATAATGTGCCGTAATGTCTGTCTTATCTTGGTGGAGCTATCATGGTGTTAACTCCGTTAAGATCTGCTGGCTAGCGCTCCATGATGGTGATGAATCTCGCTGGGGATCTGGTTTTGCAGCTTGTGCACGATATTTCTTCCGCAGGAAGGAAATGCAACTTCCGGTATATCTAAAATCTTATTGTTCTTTACTGTTGTTAGTATACTTACGCATTCATTATTTGGTTCAAAGGTTTGAAACATCATCATGATTATTATTATCACTTCACGTGGATCTTGACGTGGTAGATGGTAATGGAAGCCTTTATTTTTTGTTCTTTTTGATAGAAATGGAAGCCTATTTACTTTTGAATCTTGATCAAGAATTATGAAGCACGGACACGATACGGGGACACAGGACACGATACGACACGACATTGCGATACGACAAATTTCCAAAATATAGAACACAAACACAACATGACATGCTAAATACAGTAGTAAAATTAACAATTCATACTTAAAAACATATATAAAACATAATACAAATTTAAATTTTTAAGTATGTATAACTTGTAAAAAGCACTGAAGTCTCATAGAATTAAGATGAGAATTTAAGAACAAATACCGCGGCATTAAAAAGATTTGAGATATAAATTTAGGGTTCACTTTGAATAAGAGAAAATACAATTTTGCTTATTAGGATAATCATAGCGAGCACGATAATAAGAAGAAGTAAGAGCTCTCGGTGTTGAAGATAAAAGAAGGATAAAGGTGAAGCTGGAGTGTTAAGCTTTTTGCGATTAGTTTATTTTCGTAAGGCTTAAGGGCAACAAAGAAAGAAGAAATTTGATTTAATTTGGTTAACTTAAAATTTTGATTTATATTGGGTAAAATTTTAACATTAATATGAGATAGGCTTTTAGTTTTATTAAATAAAATTTTAGCGATAATAAAAAAATGAGATAGATATATCCATAAATTTTATTAAAAATATATAATATTAATAAATAAATTTAATATTAATATTAATATTAAATATACCAATTCTATCTTATGTGTCCTAGAAGTATTTTGTATCTCAGAAGTGTCGTAAAAGTGTCTCAGAAGTATCCTAGAAGTGTCTTAGAAGTGTCCTGAGGTGTCTTAAAGTGTTCTTGCATATCCAGAAAGTGTCTTTTAGTTTTTTTTAATATTATTTTATTAGAACACGCCATGTGATATGTTCGACACGGTATCCTCGCGTGTCCCCGAGTGTCCGTATGTCCGACACGGATACGGCGTGGTTCTTGAAGTGTCCATGCTTCATAGATCAAGAATAGGTGACTGACTGCCTTTAGTTTTTTTCTGATCTTGCACATTTCCTTTACCTGTTTGGTTTTTTTGCATAATTTTCTTCAAAAGTTTGATTGCGTATTTATTTTTTAGTTATTGAATTTCGATAAATTTCTTGGAAGATATGGTTTGAATTCCAGGTGCTTACCAGATAAATTAAAACGTTTCAAGATGGCTGGTTCTGCGTTATGTTTTCAATCCCATTCCTGATCAAATAGCAACGCCTCTCATCAAATTTCTTGCTTATTTTTTCCTGTTCACTCCACTTAATTAAATAGGCATTAAAGCTGTGTGAATTGGAATCCTAGAGAAGATAGATTGAGAATCCCTCCATCTTGAAATCTTCTGGCATTTGCAAAGATCAGGCTAGTTAAATTTTGGTTGAGCGGCTGAAACAAAGAAGAATTTGGTCCTCTGTGCATGAATAAGGATAGAAGGGATAAGAAAAAGATGGGACCATAGCCTGTTCTGTTATTCGGATACAGTAGAATATGCATTAGAGAGGTCACTCCCTCCCCCTCTTTTTGTTTAATAAAAAAAAAAATCTGAGCCGAACATTGAAAAGGTGGCTGCTTTCATAGAACAATGTTACAATATCATGGCACTGTAGGCCTAAGTGAACCTTATTGGATCCTAAAGTATCCGTCACAAGTATGGCCTGTCTATATTGTGAATTATTATCTAATATTTAAGTTATTAATTAGATTACTTAGGTATGTAGTGTAATAGTGTAAGCTCGCTGGGTTGGCCTGATCATCCCTAGTAGTGGCTTGGCGCTGGAGCTTCAATGAAATAGTGATATTTCTTTGTTTGAAAGGCGACAGCCTTAACATTATATTATTCAGAGTCATAGTATAAAAGTATAAAAGTTGGCAAATATTTCTTTTGAGGATGTTGTAAATGCCTTCCAACAAAAATTACTTAATATGGTATAGTGTCTTTAAAATTTAATTGCACTGTTAGTGTTACGTGTTGTACGTACTTAATGTTATAAAGCTGAAATAAAAGTAAAATGTTTACTATATTAGTAATCACAAGTTAGCTCTCATTATTTATTTATTTATTTATTGATGAAAGTTATCATTATTTGTCGGTGAGTGTTGTTGTGTACTTTGCTTCTACCAGTGATATCACATTAGCGTTCTACATGACTCGCCATTTCTTGCTAAGTTTTCTACTCTTATATGCTAATCTATGCAACCTTTTCCCTAGTTGACTCAGGGTCTCAGCTGTTGAAAGCTGTGGCCTAGAGCAGTGCTTGCTTTTTTTTTTTTTTGGTGCAATTGGGCTGTTGATTTTTGTGTGGCCTGCTGTTGATCGTAACCCATTCATGGGTCTGTTTGTTTGTAAGGTTAAATTTAACAAGGTTAAAATTAAATTTAGATAGAGATATTTTTTTATTGAAAGTTGTGAATGATGTGAAATAAAGTGAGTTATTATGTTGGGATATGTGAGGGATGTGATGTAAGTTAGTTATTATTTTAGTAATGTGTGTAGGATGTGAAATAAAGTCAATTTTTAATATTAAATTTTATGTGTGACCTGATATATCAGGTTAAAATTAAACTAGGTTAATTTTTAACTTGGAGATAAATGGGACCCATGGTGTTTTTTCGCACCCAGTTTTTATGGGGCGGAGTATATTGAATAGAGAGGAGAATTGTCTTCTTCCGATATAATTCAGCTTCCGATATAATTCAGAATTAGATTACAAAACAGTATAGAGCTTAGAGAAATTGCCAGTATCTATAGATCAAAGTACTTAAAAATTTGAACACCATTTTTAACGATTGGGTTTGATTAACATCTCCTGTTCTCCTCTCTATTCTTTCTTGCTCTATAATCTCCGGAACAGCATTGCATTCTGGGATCTCTCTGATTGAGAATCAAAGAATGGTTTTTATTGTCTTCTCTCTTTGATTATGAATTGGGGTTCAAAGAGTGGATCAAATGCTCCATTCTAATCTTGTAAATGGACCGAGCGTTCTTCAAACAACTTGATGTTTAGTGTGATAAGGTTCCGTCAATATTCATTTTGTTAACATTAATAAACAAACAAACTTGGTTATAATTTTAAGAGTTTGATTAGTAAATGAATAAGTTTAAATATACTAGTATTAGGTTCGTTGATATTTAAAAGCTTGATAATAAGGTTTGATATGATGTTCTTTAGATGTTTAATTAATGTTCAATTAGAAATTATTCATGAATCATAAATTAGCATGATGATAAACTTATTTGTGGACCCTTAAAAGGAATTTATTTATAATTTTTGTGCTCGTGAATTCAAATGTAATGAATGTTTTTATTTGCGGATGAGCTCGTTTATATTTGAGTTCACAAATATGAAAACTACAAATTGGCTTTTATAAAGTACATTAATGTGTTGACAAATAAGCTTATTATTTTATTAATTTATGATCTATAATTTTTTTCTAGATTTATAAAAAGATATATTAAAAGATTTTTAAAAGTGTCATATTGAGCACGTGTACGTGCTTTATATGAGTATTTCATGGATATTAATGAATTAAATATTAGTATATTCTGAATCATTTATGTGATAATTTATTTTTTAAAATTATATTTAAATTTATTCATTAAATTTAACTAATTAAATATAAATAAGCTTTTATTAGAGTATTCAGCCGTACGCCAAACTTGGTTTATTTACAGCTCTACGTTCACCAAACATTATCTAATTTTCTGTCTGAATAATCTAATTTTAATTAAATTATAATCTATTTTTCGTTCCAACGTAGAACTGAAATTATTTTCGACTAGATGTGCAAAGATTAAATTGACAAAGAATTTAGAAAATTATAATCTTTTTTCAAGCACAGGTTCTATATATTCTGAATTTTGCGAGCTACTTCATATTAAGTTTGATTTCATATCTTTAAATTCAATAAATTTATTTGGACTATAATATATATGTTAGCTAATGGCAAGTATGCATTTGTGATTGAGTCTGAGGTGAGGATCAACCGTTCAAATGTGCAACTTTTTAAGCTTTTAATAAAGTATTTTATATATTCTTAGTTATTATATTGTTTAAAAATTATTTTATTTCATTTTTAAAATCCAAATAAATTTAGATAAGCATAAATTTTAAGTAATAATTTTAAAAAAGTTTGAAGTCTAACATTGAAACTAAGCTTCTTTTAAGCAAAGTAAATCCTTAATCTGGTATTAAACATAGTAAATCTTGAAGTGTTAGATATTATTTGTTTGGAAAATTGTTTTGGCTGGATATGTAAAATAAATAAAGTTATTTTAATATTAAATTTTTAAATATAAAATAAAATTATTTTTTTATTTGAAATATGTTAAAATTATCATGGTGCTTGTATGACTGATTTTGATTTGATTCTACCAAATCTCGAAATTGAATCAAATTTAAACTCTTTATTATTGTTGACGTAGGATGTAGGGGATCTCAAGAAACACCGAGAAAGAGAGAGAGCCCCGAGAGATGGCGGCGCGCAGATGGCTAAGCCTGATGATTAAGGCTCAAATGAGAGAAGCATCCAGAACAACACATAGAGGTTTAAGGTGGTTCAGGGATGAGATCCTCTACGTCTACCGGGACGAGCTCGAAACGTTTCACTATATCTCAAAGAGGAGGCCGCTTGGGCCAAATACAGACATGACCAGAGCTCAGAAAGAAAAGGGGCTCCCCTGTACAGAGGGAGGAAATGAAGAAGAAGAAGAAGCAGAAGATCTCTGTGCGACTCGTCCTTCTTGGTTCTTCTCCTCCTCTCCGTTCGAAGCTTTGTTCAAGGATATTTATAGGACGCAGTGCTGATTTTTCGGAGTGGGATGAGCATTTGGAGTTGAGCCCATGCTGGCGGTCCCACCTCTGTCGGTCTTGGAGAAGGCCGGTAGTAGTGGGTGAAGCAAGTGGCTTCTTGATCTTTGCGCCTTATGGGAACTTGCAGCGGTTGGAGCATGCGGACCCTCGGTATGTGTGACTGGAAGAAGCATGCTGCATTGAAAACGGTGCGGCCAGAGCACGCTGACAGTGATAGGTATAGCTGATGGCCCCAAACATCACTCACGATGTTTGAAGGCTCCAAACATTACTCACGATGTTTGAAAGCAAACACCGCTTCAAAGGTTAATGCATGATGTTTCAAGATGAAGGAGCGTCACGTGTATGGCTGTGATGCAGCGCTGGAGCCATATGTCAGCATCAGCCCCCTGCATGCTGGGGCGCGAATATTTATGTGATTCCCAGCATGCGAACTGTGACAGCGATGGATGCGTTGCCTGAGATCTACATGGATAGTCAGGGTGGCGCCCTCTTGCTGGCACTCTTGCCTCCATGATTCCTGCAAGAAAAGAGGAAAGAAAAAAGTTAGAGAGATGATAGAACAGAATAAGTGGGCTTATCCTAAGGATGAACGAGCAGGCTCAGAGCCATCTCTATTATGGGAAGATCAGTAGCATACTCTTTTTCGCATATCTGCACAGAAAAGAAGTAATAATAACAGTAGTAGAGGTCCTGCCTAAGAGAAATTATCTGACCCAATGCCAAAAGGACTTAGATCATCTGAAACATCGTGATCGATGTTTGTACTTGAGGCATTAGTTGACCTCCGTCAGAGCGGCAGATCCTAGTAGGAGGCGAAAGCACTCTGCTTAGGGGGACCTGTATTATGAGTAGATAGCAGGGACTGCCCTAAGGTTATGAGCAAGCCTTCTGGCCCTCCGCTAGCTGGATGGGCTTATGGAGAGGTTCCAGATGTTGATAGGAGGCCCTGCCTGCCAGGTGTAACTAGGGTCAGTAACCTCCGTGAGTAGGAGTGTTAGAATAACTCGGCATAAGAGCAAGTATCGTGCGCGATATTACGTTCAGCGATGATGTTGGCTCAAAGGATAGAGATCCAGAACTGTTGTAATTGAATTCCAGAAGACTGATAGTAAATGATTCCCAAAAAGTGTGAATTCTAGAAAGCCAGGATGCCGAATATACGAATTTTAGAAATGAATTCCATAATGCCATGAGTGGAATAAGAAATCCAGAATATCATAGGATGAAGCATCCAGTAAAGTTTTATCAGAAAATAATGATGGAGGGAATGAGGCCCATGCTAGTAGTTTAAACATCGTGGATGATGTGTGGACGAGGATCAGGCCTGTTCTCCATCCCTTGGATCCGCAGGTTCACTGTCTCGATATTTCCTTTTCACCCTTTGCTCAGTTCTGGGGTCAGAAATATTGGGTGCGCCGTTTTCTGCTTCTTCTAGGAGCACGAACTGGTTAGCCCTTGCAACTAGCTTTGGGTAGCTTCGAGGTTTAACTAATTGGAGGGATTTGGACAAGTCGCCGCTCTTAAGGCCCTTCCGATAGTTGTGCATAGCTACAACAAGGTCTACATCTTCTGCTTCTGCTGCCGCGGCAAAGATGCAGTTGGTATAGTCTCGTAGACTTTTCTTCTCGCCATGTTTGATGTTGGAGAGCACCATGTCAGAAACGACCATTCGAGTTCGGCCGATGAAGAGATGTGACCTTTGCGGAGTTTGATGAACCAGCCGAATGCCGCCCCCTTCAGCGTATTAGCCAAGAGGTGACACTTGGTGGTTTCGTCGGGCTAGCGATAGCAGATGACAGCCTCGAATCCCTGAATGCATCTTGCGGGGATCGGTGGTACCCCTGTAGGCTTCAAGGTGGGGTGGCCTGAAGTCTTCCGGGATTGGCGTCTACCTGATGGCATCAGAGAAAGGAGCATTGCCATCCAGCGGGCCAAAGAAAGGATCAGGTCCATATAGGGGTTCTGAGCTCCGGTAAAGGGGAGATTGTGTCCGGCCAGGAAAGGAGAGAAAGTTGGAGAAAAAAAGGTAGGCTGCGGTAGTGGATATAGTGGAAGAGGATTTAAAGGGACCTCTTGAGGAGGAATAGGGTGTCTGGGCGGCCGAGAGGAGCCAGATGACTGAATAGAAGGAGCCGCGACTGGCGGGAGAGGTGGAGGAGCCGCCGCGACCGACGGAAGAGGATCATGGGCCACCGCGACCGACGGGAGAGGTGGAGGAGCCGCCGCAGCCGGCGGGAGAGGCGCTGGCGGTAGGACGATGGTGCAAACTGGCTGAGTTTGCCTGAGGATCACGGTCTGTTGGGTTGTGAGGCCAGTGACCAGCTCGGTGAGGTTCGCCAGCATCCCCTGCAACTCCGAGATGCGAGTACCTTTGGAAGAAGAAGTAGATCCAGCGCGACGTCGAGATGTTGAGGCGGAAGCCTCATCACCTGGCGCCCTGACAGATGGTTCTCCTGCGTGTGCGCTGCGGGCTGCAGAATTGGTTCTGCGCGTTCTAGCCACCATCCTTTCGGCGTCTCAATGAAAGCACTAGAAGATGTTGACATAGGATGTAGGGGATCCCAAGAAATACCGAGAAAAAGAGAGAAGCATCCAGAACAACACACAGAGATTTAAGGTGGTTCAGGGATGAGATCCCCTACGTCCACCGGGACGAGCTCGAAATGTTTCACTATATCTCAAAGAGGAGGCCGGAAGAAGAAGAAGATCTCTATTTATAGGGCTTAGTGCTGATTTTCCGGAGTGAGATGCGCATTTGGAGTTGATCCCATGCTGGTGGTCCCACCTCTGTCGTTCTTGGAGAAGGCCGGTAGTAGTGGGTGAAGCAAGTAGCTTCTTGATCTTCGCGCCTTATGGGAACTTGCAGCTGTTGGAGCATGTAGGCCCTCGGTTTGCGTGACTGGAAGAAGCATGCTGCATTAAAAACGGTGCGGCCAGAGCACGCTAACAGCGATAGGGATAGCTAAAGGCTCCAAATATTACTCACGATGTTGGAAGGCTCCAAACATCACTCACGATGTTGGAAGGCTCCAAACATCACTCACGATGTTGGAAGACTCCAAACATCACTCACGATGTTTGGAGGCAAACACAGCTTCAAAAGTTAATGCATAATATTTCAAGATGAAGGAGCGCCACATGTATGACTGTGATGCAGTGCTGGAGCCACATGTCAACAATTATAATTAAAGTTACACATAAATTTAATTCAATTTTAATTGAGATTTGAATTTGTGAAAATCTTATAATTTTTTATAATACAAAATATCAAAACAAATATTTAGTCTTTTTATAATTAAAACAAAAATTATTAAATTTCTCAATATATATTTTTATTATTGTTTATATTTATTTCATATTATATATAAATTAAAACAATAAAAATTAATATTATCACATTTTTTATAAATTTTAATTTTAAAAATTAACTTTAAAAAATATTTAATTAGTGTTTGATTTATTATTATTTTAGTGTTATGTCGGCAATCTAGATGATATGATATTTAGATATTATCTTTAATTAAGAATAATTGAAATTCTCTTCTCTTTATTTTTAATAAAAAATATTTAATATTCAACTCAATTTTTAATAATAAAATAATTTTATATAATAATAAGTATTAAATAATTTTTATTTTTTTAAAAAAGTTTAAAAATTTTCAAAAACATATTCAGATCAAGGCTAAATTTCCCAGCGGGTTGAGTAGCTCCGAAATCGGAAGCTGCTGTACCACACTCGCCGGAACCCTCGAGCTCCGGTCTCTCGATATGGAGATCCACCGGCTTCGATTCTGGTCGCGACGGTGGTGGGAAAGGGATCGGCCGCTGCTTGCCGCGGGGTGCGTTCTCGTCGTCCTTGTCGTGATCTTCGCTATAAGGTCGCGGGTTAAGGAGGCCGGAGTAAGAAACCGAGCTGTTGGCCCAACATTTGCCCGACTTGATTCTCCCCTTGTTGATCTCACTTTGCTCAGAGACGCCAAGGCCAGGGGTGCTTGTAAGCGCTCCCGTCTCTCCTCCGATTTTCGAACTGTGTTCTTTCGAATGGTTTCGTGCTAGTCCTTTTCTTATCCATGTTCTTCAACTGTTCTCAGTCTGCTTGGATGGAAGCCCGCCGGGATATCATCTTCAGAGGGGTAGAGGATCGGGCTTTGACAAATGGCTTCTCCACCTAGAGGTAGTTGTCTTACTTTTGAGATTAAAAAAAATGTTGTCTTACTTTTTATCCGCTTGCTTTCACTCTTATAAAGCTTGGTCTCACTAGAGTTTGTTGAAGAATAGGAGAGAGCAGTTTTTGGAGTCTAAAGGCAAGATCATTCCCCTGTTCTGTTGGACTCTGTGTAAAACCCCTAGGATTAGACTGCTACCTGCTATTCTATTTCCCCTTAACAGATCCAATGCTCTGTTTGGTATGGGGGTGGGGATTAGCTAACCAAGTTTAGTTCCCCACAAGTAATCTACCCCAGTTGGGGTAAGAGGAATTTTGTTTGGCTGGTAAACTATGTTATCCAAAATTCTGTTTGGCTGATAATTTATCGCATCTGAGATAATCCCATTCATTCACAACCTTTAGCAGGGAATGGGGGCTTTATTACCCCAAGTTAACCGGATGTCTCTATAAATAAGTTTGGCTGGCTTAGTGGCGTTAAATAAGTTAACCTCACTAACCTATGCTTGCCAAACAGATAAAGAGAAGAAAATCTCTGTCATTCCCCTTATTCTTTAAATGTTCCCACCCCACCGCCCCTCAAACCAAAAGACTGTCAGGTGATGATTGAAGCTTCACGGTCACTTGTACGTTCATCCAGAAATCTTGAAGCCAACTGTACAAGGTCTAAGGTGGCTTTTCACACCCCCAGCAATCCCAACTTTGTCAACCTTTTGATATTGCTCTCTTTCAAGATACAGGCTATACAGCACACTGCATTTCTTTCTATTACCAGTGATGTGGAAATTGTACAACTAATTATTGCTACTTAAGAATAATTTGTTGTATTTCACAATCTATAGGGTGGGGGTTGGTGCAATGATGCGGAATCATGTGCTGCACGTAAGAGGACGGCTTTGGGATCATCAAGGTACATGGAACCTGCACATTTTGTTGGTATTTTGAGTCCTCACCAGTCCTTAAACCCAGGTACATTGATGCTTCTGTCTGTATAAGTTTTTGCTGCAGTTTTATTTATATATTTCTAATCTAGTAGTTGCAAAATAGTTTTAAAATCAAACTCCTATCTTTACTTCTCGAGTCTGTATTTTATTTTCTCTTTAGAATCTGCATTTTCTTTTTGCATTTTTTATGTTTTATGGAGGCTACTTTATAATCAACAACAGCAAAGCCTCAATCCAAGCTCGCTAGGAACCTTATAATCATGAACTTTGATATTCTCATATTTCTGGTATTAGGCATTTTATGATTTATTGTTTCAAGAAACATGTGTAAAAAGTAAATTTATTTTGCAACCTACCTTTGAGCATTCTTTATCTAGTTTCTGGAACTATGAAGATACTTAGTAGTAAGTTTCTTAGAATCATAATTTTTATTTCAGGCATTCCATGTGATAGCTCTCTTGTGCATAATTCATTATTGGACTTAAACTTGTTTTGAAGTACTTCCTCAAAGAAATATTGATGTGTTCTTCAAAACCCATTTTAGCTTACTTGTACATTGAGTTTGACTTCTGATACAGTGATTCGTATGCTTTTTATTTGTTATTGGAACAAGTTCTCTTCTGATTTGAGAGTTAGGCAAAAGCTCTTTTGTCAGATCAAAGACTCTCTTCTCTTCTCTCCCTCTCTCTCTCTCCCCTTCTGTCTAATGCTTGAATTCATTGAAAGAAGAGAGACAACATGAGAATGGTTTAAGCTCCAACAAGAGGAGTTCTACCTTGTCGAGTACATAGACAAGAGGTGGAGAAGGTGGCACGGATTATGTCAAAGAAAGGGGTAGACAGTCCACAACTATACAATCGAGTTTAGATGCCAAGCGCTAGTTTTCGGAGTTATTCTTGATGATGCCACGACTTTCTTGAAGTTCACTATGGGATAGGACAACATGGCATCATTGCCAAGGAACTAAAGCTCTTCTGTGTAATAGAGATAAGCAAGGCCATGACATTTAATGTCAATATCGAGCAAAGGAAGCAAACTTTATTAGAACCTCGTTGAAAGTCCATGAAGACGAGACTCTAGCCAAAGAAGGATGATAGGAGAAATTCGAAACCCCGAAGGCCATTCTGATTGAGTACTGATCTTCGATGATCACTCAGCAAAAGAATAATGAGGGTATGTACTGCACCCATTGTAAGATTCTCGACCATATTGTTGAGAGATTGTAGAAGAAGAATTTTCTTTTGCTCCGGATAGGTAGTAGGTGGCAGATAATCTAAAAGAGTTGCTGCTATTGCGCAAGAAGAGGACTTGCTCAAGAATTCTCTTTAGCATGGCCATACTCTCCCCTTGATGTCAAAGCTGAATAAGAGCGAGGTGGGTTTGTCGAGGATTTAGTTGGCCTGAGAATCGTCATGAGGCTCTATGTAAAGGCCTTGTTGGTAGATGCCATCTTTGCATTGGTAGTCAAAGAAACTTTGTTTCCAAAGCAATGGTGGAGTGACTTGGCCTTTCAATAAAAATTCACCAAGGTCCTTTTCCTCAGGGACGGTTGTAGAGCATTGCCAAAGTATGCATCAATCGAAAATGTTGGGCAAAGTTCGCCATTATTGGGAGGTTTATCGAAGAGGTTGAGCACCATGTAGCACCATTGGAGATCTACTAGTGTGTTTATCTCGTGACACCATACCTTTCTAATCGAGACAAGGTCTATCATCACTATGATCTACAACAACATAAACGACTACTAAGCCTTTATCTTACTAGATGACGTTAGTTACATGAATCTTTTATTTTTATTGCGCTTTATTAGTTAATAAATTCTTATTTAGCTTTGTGTGTAAGATCATTCTTTATAGTTTTTATCATGTCTTTTTTGGTCTCACTTTCTTTTTACATGAGCAAGGCTTAATAACTTAATTTTTTTATCTGAAACTTTAAGTGACATACGATTTATATGATTAAACTACCTAAATTGACTCTCTCTGAGTTTATTCTTAATTGATGCTACTCTAATTTTTTTGCTAATATATTTATTTTTCATTCCATACTTTCATGTATATTTAGTCATCTATTTTAGCATTTTTATTTCTGCAATACTTATTTTATTTATATATTTTTTCTTTGTAAGCTAGCATTCAACACCTTATATCATCATTAGTCTTACTATTGTTTTATAAAATTTATCTTTAAGTCCGAGTGAAATTTTCGTTGACACAATAGGCCAGATGCATTTATCTATTTTATCCATTCGACTTAGATTCTGCTAGTGATATTACTATTTATTTTATCGTTATTTTGTATGATTAATCTAAGGTATTTAAAACACTCACTCTTCTTAATAATTTGCTCATCAATTGTCATATCACTAATATAAATATTTTTTTTTGGCTAAATTTTTACTCTATATATTTAGTTTTTATCTACTAAAATAAAAATTTTTGGATCCTAAAGTATTTCTTCATAACATAAATTTCGCATTAGCCTTATCTCTAATCTTATCAATAAGGAGAATATTATCTACAAAAAGTATACACCAAAACACTTTATCTTGCATGTGTCCAATCAGGACTTCCATAATCAATGCAAAAAGATATGAACTTAAAGTTGAAATTTGATGTATTCTAACTGTAATAGAAATTTTTTTAATCAAATCTTATTGTGTCTGAACATAAATAACAATTCTTTTATACATGTTTCTAATAATTTGAATATAAATAATGTAAACTCTTCTTTTTTAAAATTTTTCAAAACACTTTCTTTGGAACTTTATGATAATTTTTTTTAAATCAAAAACCAAATGCAAATCTAATATTGTAAAAAACAAATAGGACATCCCAGTACGGCTATAAACTGGTATGTCATCTAGTCTATTTTTACAACAAAATTCACTACAATAAATAAGATAATTAACATGAGTGTTTTAACAATATTAATTATAAAATCACTCATGTTATTTTAATTTAATATAAATAAAAAAATTATGTCATACTTATATTAAACCTTTTCACGTTAACTATACTTAACTCTAACATGAGTAAAAATTACTTATGTTAATAATTTATACTTAACATGAATACATGCACTCACGTTAATATTTTAAATTATAATTATCTAATATAATTAATATTTATATTATTATTTATAAATAAAATTAAATATTATATATTACTAAATTCTTATTACTTTTATTTCAAGTTATAATTAGTATTATGGAAACACAAAATTTAAAGTTATGAACAACCAAAATATTAAATTATTTATTAATTCATTACAAATGATCATAATTTGAAATTTTTTATGTTTAAAATATAAAAGGCAAATAATATAATATATAATTTTAATACTTTCTACAACATCTAAAATAAATATAAAATTTTTATTAAATGATAATCAAAATAAAAAATGCGCGTGTTGAACAGTACATACATAAATTTGACAATAAAAATTAATAATGAAATGATTAGATGAGTTATAACACAATTTTTACCAATATGTTAGTTTCAAAATTTAAAAAAAAATTATAAAGAATCTTAATCTTGATCAGCATCATTAATGTTATTGGACTGAATAATTAAGTTTTTTAAAGAACCAATATCTAAATCCTTAAAAACTGTAATGTCAGCTTTTATCTCCTCAATTTTCTTCTTTAATTGCAAATTCTCTTCTAATAAAATCTTTTTTTCTGGATCCTGTTGCATATTTTTTTTTAACGCCGCCTCCATAACAAATAATATGTGAATGAACACAAGGGCCGAAGCAACGCTCTATAATCTCGATATGAGATGCATGAGGCTGTGCTAAAGTGGCTGCTACTAACTCCTCCTACAATCAATGAATAAAAAAAGTTATAATATTTTTAATAAATAGTAGCACATAAAAGTTAAATATACTTACATGTTTTTTAATTGAATCTTTATCAATTACTTTATTTCCTTTTTTCTAGTTTCATAAAACATTTCAGCAGGATTTTAATTGAATCTTCATCAATTATACTGAAGGCATCACAAAGGGGGCTGCATACCACATTTCAGCAGTTGCAAGAACTTTTGGGCATTAGCATATTCCAAAATATTAATTGACAAATTAAGGATCATATGATATATAACAAATTCTTGATAAGGCTGATCCTGTGCATGAAAATATTTCAAATGATTCATTCATCATCACTCTTCCAATCTAGAAGATGAACAAAAAGCAAATTGTGACAATTTCTCTACCAAAAATAGACAAATATGCATGATAGTGCAAAAAAAGCACATCAAAGATGATGCAGATTGAAAAAGGAGAACTTTTTCATGATAGAGCTTGTAGATTTTTTCAATTTTAATGAAATGGAAGCAGGCAAATAACAGCAAAATTATGAACACTGAATAGAATAGTTTCAATCCAACTTTTCAGATGATGACTTATTAGACCCTTTTCTTAGCAAATAATTGATAAACTTCGATTAGCATTCACTGAATTCACTGAAAATATAGACATACGCTGAAAATCACAAAACAGACAAGAGAAATCAAAGAAGGGTAATCAATATGAAGAGAAGAAGAGCAACGATGAAGGAGTAGTTGAGTGCAGCAAGGAGGATAGCGATTAAGATGAAGAAGAGCTGCCACAGAACCTGGACGCTCGCCCAAGTGAGCAGGCTTGTTAATCCGACGACGAGGATGTTCTCCGGGTCCAGAGGCCCAGGGCTGCGGCTGAGGGAGGAGGTCAACGGGTGTGGCTGAGAGGCGAGGCCGACGGCTGCGGCTGAGAGGCCGATGGCTGCGGCAAGAGGCCGATTGTTGCGACTGAGAGGCGTGATGGATGTGGTTGAGAGGCCGGCCGGGGAAGGGGGAAAGCTGAGAGGCTGACGCGGGGTAATGAACCGAAGGAATAGGGCGCAAACTGCAGTTATGGAATACCACTTCCACAGGAGATTTGCAAATTATAAGGCAGTTACACATATATAAACCCATTTTAAAAAATAAATATTATTTATTAATTTTTATACAAACATTTTAAAGTAATTATTTTATACAAAAAAATTGTATATAATTCATTTTATACTAATGCACAACAACTTACACCAACTCGACTTATTTATAACTCTAAAATAATTAATCATTATTCTTCTGAAAAAATTGGCAGTCCAACTGGTTAAATTACTCGAGCTAAATTTCAAATCATAATTTTTTTGTTAAATGTGATAAAATGAAAGGTATGATCTATTTCATTCAAATATTGGAGACATTTTCTGCCAGTAGCTAAAGGTGTTAATGTGGATCAAAGATTAAAGATCGATCGAAAGTTGAATCGATTTCAGATCGAATCAAAATTGAGTTGATCTAAATGAACCAGCTAACGAGTTAAAAGTTCAGCTCAGTAATGATTTCAAGTCGATTTCAAGCTAGGGTAGCTTGGCTTGAATTAAAATACATATTATATATACATAATATATATATATATATTATATGTATATATTATCTGTATTTAATATATATAAAATAAAATATATAAATGTTACTATATATATATATATATTAAATCGAGCTAATCTCGAGCCAGATCGAGCCGAGCCTACTCGGCTTGAAAAAAATTGAGATTTTAATTTTTTCATGCCGGCTCAAAAATAACTCGAAATCGGCTCAAAATCGATTGGAATCGACTCGAGCCGGCTCGAAATTGAACCCAATCGACTTCAAGCCAATTTCAAGACTATCAAAATGTGATTGATCCGATTTCGAGGCAGTATTGGCTCAACACAAAATCGGATTGCTAACATCCCTACCAGGAGCTTGCAAGAAAAATCCCCTCCCAGAGAGAAATAACTTTCCAATTATTTAGATGTTGGAATAGGATTTCATTACAAAATATTATAGCATAATAATTAAAATTATTTTTTCTAATTTTTTAAATAATATTGTATTATTGGCCTAATTTCAAATATTTATTCTTAATATCATTTATTTTACATTTTAAAACTTTAAAATTCTACATACAAATAAAAATGATCATTATTTAATATTAAAAAATACTTTTATTTCATTCTAAAATTATTAATTGATTTAACATGAGTAGTGAAAAAATTTTATTAAAAAAAAGCATAAGTTATAATCACTCATGTTAAATTATTATGTTATGTATAAAATTTAACGTGTATATTAATACTCATGTAAAGATTCTTGTTAACTAATAAATTTAGACATAATTTTTTTAGTCATGTTAAAAATTTCATGTTAAAATACATTTTTCTTGTAGTGATTGGTTCGCATATTAAAATGGATCAAACCATATTGAATTGTTTTATTTATATGATATATACTATTTAATGATGACAATAAATCAATAGAATGAATATGCTTGTTATTTTATACATTTGTTATTATTTTTAGTAGTCATTAGCATCTTAGTAAATTTTTTAAAAATAATAATTTACCAGTTTGAATGATTCTATGATCTTTCCTAGTGGTCCAATCATGAACTAGATAGTAGGTCGATTTTTAATCCAATTTGATTTTTACAACATTGTATATCACCTCATGATGGACATGAAGAGATTCATTGTCTGGCACAACCCTAGCACAAGCAATATGATATTTGTTTCAATTAGGCAGGTGAAATGTGTTATTCATGCAAGTCCAGAGTGTGTACTTATTAACGTTCAACTAAAGTAGGTAAAAAGGTATGCCCAACTTTGGCCGCAAAGAAGGAGCTTGAGTTTCTCCAATTGATGAAGAAATACTTAGACTTATTTTGGGAGGTATGAGGAAGATAAGTCTAGCACAAAATCCAACTCATATCCCATGCACTTTCGAACATTGGCATTTATCAGTATTCAGTCATTGGAATGAGGCAATCAAATCCAATAACAGCCTTTGAGGAAGTCTTATTATTCATAGTTCTAAAGGAAGGCATTTGTTCTCAACAAATCACAATCAAGAATCGGTATCCCCTAGTAAAGATGGATGACCTAATGGTTCACTTGAAGGATGCCCACTTGTAGTTCTAAACAGGGAAGATGACTTGTGTAAGATGTTCAATACTAAGGAAGGCCTCTATGACTGTTCTTACTATATGTGTGGTATACTTTGGGTTGCCCACATTATTTATCTTTGACAATGACACCTGATTTCTCAGCAACTTCAGGAAGACGCTTTAGATGATGATGAATAGGACACTAAAATGTAGCATGACATTTCATGCTCAAATCGACGGCTAGATTGAGATTGTAAACTGAATGGTGATACACCTTTTATGAGGATATCACTTGAGAAACCCGAAAAGAGAGTTTTCCATGTATCCATTTTGCCTTCAATTGGGCATTGCATGGCTCCATTGACTAGTTGTCGTTTGAGGCTTGCCTGGGCTATTTGCCATCGAGCTCTTTTATCTAGAGTTCACAGTTTGCCTCGAGGGAGCAAGTGATGACTAGAGATGAGTCGTTCGAGCCCAAAGCTTCCTCGAGCAAACCTCCTGTTAGACATAGGGAACCTTGCTGAGAAAGAAGTAATATCCTTTCTCTGTAGGAGGTTCCCTGTGCGAAAGAGCCTCTCTCTAACGGGGAACCTCCTACTAGAACCTCCTGTTTGGCAACCTCCAGGTGGCAATGCGGATTGGTTGCATTTTCATTGTTTTGCACATTGGTTGGAGAGGCTATTACTTTTTTGCTTTACCTTCTTGCTCTCTTTCTTCTTGTCATGTGTCAACTTTGTCTAATTGCATTGCTCTATGTACAGTATTTATGCTTTCTAAATCTGATGTCATTTTTTCCTACAGATTTCTATAACTGGAACAGAGTCAAGGTAAGATATTGTGATGGTGCATCTTTAGCTGGGGATGTTGATAAGGAAAATCTGGTAATTACCAACATTTGCTCTTACAGATCATGGATTGTAAATAGCTCTTTGTTTTCTCGTAGTTAAAAGGCCTCAAGTAAAAATTGTAACTATGTTTTGTAGAATGGATTGGACCTCTTCTTTAGAGGTCAACGTATTTGGATTGCAGCTATCGATCAACTCTTGTCAGAAGGACTTGCAAAAGCAAAACAGGTCAACCTTTCTTATTATTATGTGATTATGATGGTGGGCAGACATCACTAGATCCATAAAGAATCATCTTATAAGTTTTTATATAGATTTGCAGGCCTGATCATTTTCTATGTACTTTTAGACTAATATGTCGAGCATAATGTTTCACACTTTTACAGTTGGCAGGCTTTTCTTACAGGATGCTCTGCTGGTGGACTTGCCACTTTAATTCATTGTGACAATTTCCGTGCTCGTATGGCGAAGGAAGCCATGGTCAAATGCCTTTCAGATGCTGGCTTTTTCCTTGATGAGTTAGGTTTCATATTTGCTATTTGTTGATAAAATGTTAGCCATTTTATCCCTTCATTGTCTTTAATTTATTTATCAACCCAATATTTTATTATGCATGACTGTACTCCCCCTTTCCCCCCTTAAAAGTTTTGTGTTGTCTGATTAGAATGGATATCTCTGGGAAAAATACCATTCGTTCTTTCTACAATGAAGTTGTCCATCTTCAGGTTTGTCCACTTTTCTGATGCATCTAACTTGATATCATATAAGTTCTTCCTTAGTTAACTGTCAGCCTGAACTACTGTCAGGGTGTAATGAAAAATTTGCCTAGTGGTTGTATCACAGCAATGGAACCTTCCCAGGCATGCCTTAATTTCTGTTTTTGTTTTCCTCATACTTTAAATGGCTAATTGATGAATCATTCTCTTGAGTCAACGGACGTCAAAGTTTCTCTTATTTGAATGTTGTATCTTAACGATGCAGTGTTTCTTTCCTCATGAGCTTATCAAAAGATTAACTACTCCAGTTTTCATTCTCAACCCTGCTTATGATTTTTGGCAGGTAAAGTTGTCTTTTATCTGATTATTCAAAAGTAGCTGCTCCTTCAATGTTTATTATTATTTTAGATTCAACACATTTTGGTGCCGTCAAATTCTGATCTTGATGGACAATGGAGGAGATGCAGGTTGAATATTCGCTACTGCGATTCCAAGCAGATTGAAATCTTGCAAGGTTATAAGCTCCGAACACAGATATAGTCGTTGACGTCAGATTATTCATTTGCTTTGGTGTATGTATTCTTTTTCCTTTTTTCATTTGGTGGCAGAATTCAGGAAAAGTTTGCTGAATGCTTTGAGCGAGTTCCAGCAGAATGGCAGGGGAGGCATGTTTATCAACTCCTGCTTTATACACTGTCAAACCATGAGCAATATCACATGGCATTGGCCGACGTCTCCAAGACTTAACAATAAGGTAGATTACAATAATATTGTTTTACAAATTTTGCTCTTTTTCCTTCTTCATGTTTATTATTAGATCTCTCTTTTTCGCTTATAATGTTATTTTCTTTACAAGTATTAGTTTGTTTTATTTTCTTTAAGGGGGCATTTGGTTCAATGTTATCTTAATGTTATGTTATGATATTTAGTTGTGACAATTTCATAAATTTTTTAAGATTGTTTACACATGTCATTAAACTAAATTTTTTTTACATACATCAATATAATATTGGACTAAATGCTCCTTAAATTAAATCTTGTTTTGGTTGGTAAACAGACCATTGCTGAGGCAGTAGGAGACTGGTTTTTTGAAAGAAGAGAGGTAAAGGAAGTAGATTGCCCATATCCTTGCAATCCTACGTGCTCTCATATGGAATTTCTTTGAAGTAGTTTGTTGCTTGCAAATATTTGGATAGCGGTAAGAGCCAATTTGTGTCTATTCATTGATATTGTACATTAGGAAGAAGAAATTGATGGAAATGAAATCCATTTGACATTTCTTTATTTCAAAACATGCTTAATTCATGACGAGATTACATTATTTGATTGGCACTCACCTTCACCTACAATTACAGTTGGCGTAGATTGGAACCACTATACTTTTAAAGAAAGGATAGAAACAAAACCATATTTGTTTTAAGAAAGAGTTATTGAACTATACCTTGTTCGTCATTAACTTAGAAGAAGCAAAGGATATAAGGATAGGTGCATAACTATTTGTTTGTTTGTGGTCATTTCTGAAAGTCGAACAATTTGGAATTGAATATCTTGGTTTCAAACAATTTATGTCATGGCATTGTTCATCAATTTTTCTTTGAGTTCAGCCAGACATCAAATAATGATAATTAGGGTTGTGCGGAAGCATAACAACCATCTATTAGAGCTGTTAGAACTAGGGATATTATGGGAAGATTATGAACCATTCTGTTATAAATATTATTCTTTTTTTCCCTCTATATTTACAAATTACCATTCTTCACAAGATGCGGATCTTAGAGCCTTTCGTGTACATTCTTTAGTGAGTGAGCTTCTATGTGTGGGATGGCTCTTCTTCTGTGCTCATTATAATTTTTGATAACCCTTATACTGATCCTCTTTTGATTAGTGAAACTTTTCTCCTTTATTCTCTGTTGTTTTTTCCTCAAGATGTCCATCTAAGTTCTGGTGTTTAGATCTTTTCTCCTTTTTGTTTTATTCTACTTCTATAATTATTGCGTGGTTGGTTGTTTGATTCTTCGATTTGTTCGGAGAATCACATTGTGCTCAGTTTTCTGCTACAAGCTACTCGACTGCAACAAACTAGTATCTGTGCTTAATAGCGATCAAGTAAAACATTTAAACATTTGATACAAATACTTGATTTGCTCTATGACAAGTGAGATGAAAGTTATTCTAGTTCAGTTAGTTAAAGATAATGTTCTGCTCGATGGGGATAAGAAGCTTTCCAAAATGCCGGTCGAAGAAGGGGAGAGAAAGGATTGGATAGTATTTTCTAGATTCAACTACACTTGTTGAATGAAGTTCATTATGATTGCTTGAAGGAGACGACAACAACATTGTTACGACTCAAATTAGAGTTTTATGCATGGCAAAGAATCTAACAAACAAATTCTTCCTCAGGCAGCGAATTTGCTCTCATAGGTTACCTAAGGTAGTAGCGTGAAGGCTTACTTAGATGAGTGTAGAAGTAAACTGACAGATATTGAGATGAAAAAGTATATGAATGAAAGTTTGGCTCTACTTCTACTTTATTCGCTTTCTCCTTCCTATGAAAATTTTTGGGATTCCATGTTTTATGGTCGGGAATTCATCTGTATGGAAGACGTACAGAAAGCACTGTTGTTTAAGACTCTCTTAAATATAGAGGTTAGCTCTTCAACTAAATAACTTGAGTGCAATGGTTTAATAGGCAAAGGAAGTTGAAAAGGCCTCCAAAATAGTGAAATTGAGAGAGAGATCTGTTGGGTGAGCGTGGTGGAGGTTAGGTGGGATAAGTCACAGTGGCGGAGGCCAGGTGGGCCAAGTCACGGGTGTGGAGGAAGCTAGGTTGGACGAGTCATACGCTCACGTCCAGTGCTTTTCGGACTAGTAATGCCTGGCTGTCGAAAAACTGTTAAGATAACTTGTGGGCGCGTCTGGGTGCTATAGTAATAAGAGATTATGTAGCGTTATTTCTATCAGCAGTTGCTTTTATGCGAGTTGGTAAGTGTCGAGATCTTTAAGACTTAGTATCAGAGCAGGAAAGGGTTCAATTCCTGGCAACGCGG
>JAEMOT010000506.1:15822-29874 GCA_019297695.1 Apostasia ramifera | reverse complement strand
ATATATATATATATATATTGTACTTTATGAAATATAATTTATCAAATATAGATGGGTAATGTTTAAAATATCAAATTTACTATAATATACAGGTAATTACCTATTTAAAAAAATAAATTACTTCTGTTATAATTTGAAATTGGTTTAACTGTATCTATAAAATCACCAAATAGATATTTAATTAAAGGTAATACATACTTATTTATAAGTAATAAATAATTATATAAAATGAATAAATATATTATTTATATTTTAAAAAATAAAGATTGTGCTAAGTCGAGCAGAGTTGATCATGGCTTATAATAGCTCAATAAATTAGAGTATCGATTTGAGCTAAATATTTATCTGAATATCGAGCCACTACGATAAATTCTCACACCTATTTGTATTGAATTGTCAACAAACTTAGAAAAGTTAGAAGGTATATTTTCCTTATTGGTAAAAGAAAAGATAATGAATTGCTATCAAAAAAAAAAAAAGAAAAGACAATGAATGAAAAGAGTAAAGGTGTCATACATGATAATAGATTTTTGCTGGGTTGAAATTCAAAGTTAGATTTATTTTTTTTTTTGATAGTAATTTTTTTTTTTTTTACTTTTGATTGTAAAAATTAAATATTTACTGTTGTCTCGTCTAGAAAAATTATTTTATTTATTTATCTAGAAAAATTATTACTTACATATACACATATGTATTATATTATTATAATAATAAATTAAATTTTTTATGCCAAATAAATTCATTTTTAATAGGACATATAAAATGCAAAATTTTTCAAATTTATTTTTTGTCATATTTTTGTATATTATCATTTTTTTCTTCCACATATTCGTATTTTTTTAAGATATGCATATATCGAAATATTGGTAATAACTGTTAATTGTTTCATTATTTCGGTTTTGAGATATACTATTTGTTTATGTTTAAATCAACTATTTGCATAATTTCTCAAGTTTTGATGGATTTCAGATTTTTTTTTAATGGGACAAAATCATTTTGTTCAAACTATAATCAAAAAATAGTTAGATATAAACTTAAATGTAATTATAATCATTGCAATAAATAATTATATTTTATTTTAAAAAAATAATTTTGATCAAATAAATTTTGACAGATTTGATTCAAAATTATCTCAAAATTAAAAAAATTGGGATTAGTCGGAGTTAATTCTCTTAAACTTAACCTGATAAATAAATAGAATCGAAAGCACAAGCTTGCTCTTAGCCATCGTAGCACAATATTTAAGTCGTTATTTTTCAGGATAATTTGTATTTGAGCTCCTGAATTTGGAGTATAATTATAAATTAATTTTAATTTTTAAAAATCCCTGATTTGAGTTCCTCGTGTCAAGTTATGCACTGTCATTAGTTTGCCAAACGAAAAGTGTCGCTAAAATCAGCATAAATTATCTTTTTCTCCTCCGATAATTTCAGACTCTTCGAAAAAATCAGCAACGAGAAAGAATGAGACTGAAGGGAATTAAAGTTTGATTTTCGAAAGATTCTATTAATAAACACATTTTTCATTTCAAAAGGATCAAATAAAATGTGAGAATCAATCTTAAGGATGTAATCCCAATGAAAAACTGACTAGAAGGACCAAAATAAAATTTTTTTAAAAAATTTGGATCAATTTTTATGCTATTTTATAATAATATATACCTAATAAGTTTGTTATGTAAACTTAAATTTTATTATTTTCAAGTCTTGCTCATCCATTAGTGGAGTGCTAGCTAAGCCCAAGAATGTATTTTGATTTGATATAATCATTGAAGATTTTCAAGCTAAACTTTATTTTATCTTACTAGTAGTTAATTTCTACTTAGGCTTTTAGACTTCAGTGAATTTTAGCTTTGTTTGATCGTAAAAGAGACGCGGAGTAGCACTCGATATCTTCATAGATAGATAATGAAACTTGAAATAGTTTAGTTTTCTTTGAGAAGAATTTTTAGAGTGATTATAATTTTATTATCATACATATGCAATGCAAAGATATTATGCATTTTTAATTAATATTTCATACTATTTCATGTTACTAGTAATTATAATTTATTAGATCTGGTGTTGATGAGGGAATCAAGGAACAACCAATGAGTGATAGTGATTCATTCGTACGAGAGTATGACGAATAATACAAAAAAAAAGAAGAAAACAAAATGAGTTCACATGAAAACCGAAACAAGATAGTTTAAAGAATTCGCTATCTAGTTGAGGCATAAAAGTTCGATCATCAAAGATATTATTCGCTCTGACCTAATAGCCCTCACAATTTTAAAACACAACTATGGGAATAAAAATATATTTTTATACAGACCTAGTATTTTTTTTTCATACTTTGTGAATGTGAGATTTTCCTAAAAATCACATATCCCTCTCCTTTTTGAAATTAACATCCTCGTTGAGATTTGCCCATCACAACTCAAGAGTGGTAGCTCCAAGTAGATAAAAAATAATACATATTACTCACTATAGGTATCATCTGCTTTGGCCCAATGGGTCTTAAGACTTTAAGGTCCTATTTGGCGCGAGGATCAAAACAGGACTAAAATAGTACTAGTTTAAAAAATAACAATAATAATAATAAATAAAGTATTTTAATTATTCTATACAAATTTTAATATAAAAAATAATATTTTTCTTCATATACTCAATAATTTTTAATAAAAATACAAATTTTATTTCGCATCTTAGATCAAAATACTCGACTTGAATATTTTGGTCCAGAATATGAAATAAAGTTGATATTTTTATTTTAAATTATTGAGTATATAAAGTAAAATAATATTTTTTATATTTGAATTTGTGTAAAATGATTTAAAATATTTATTTATTATTATTATTGTTGTTTTTAAAATTAGTACCATTTTGGTCCTGTTTTGGTCCTCACGCCAAACAGGGCCTTAAAATGAGTTTATGAATGAAAATATGTGTTCTCATATATACATAACATCTTTTTCATGTTTTGTAGATATAGATTTATCTAAGGCTTATCACAATGATAATAGACGTTAAACTAGAGAACTTGTTAGCAAGAACAAAAATCATGTATCAATTTGAAGTGCCCATTTATCCTTGGGACCCAGAGGTAATTAACCCATTATTATTTTTTTTGATTTTTTTGTTTGAAAATATTAGCCCATTATTATTTGAGGAGTGAGGGGGAGGGGGTAGGGGGCCCATCATTTTCCTGCCTTTGGGTTGCAGCAATATTGAGAGGCCTATTAGGTTTGGGACCATGCTATGTTCTGTGTCCACACATTCAGGGAACTGGGTGAGCCTTTCAAGGGAAAGAGGTTAAAAGCTGTCATGCCATTGGAATGCATGGCTAAGAGAGAGAGAGAGAGAGATGTATGTGATTTGTGTGCGACAGAAATCGAAACACAGAGATAGAGACAGTGTTGTCAAAATCCGACCGGGCTGTACGATCTTATTGGTCTCACTACGGACAAGTGTGTCATCAATTCAGTTCGATATTAAAATCAGACTGCATGTTAGACTAGATCAAATTATAATAAATTAATCTTTCTCTATAATTATATAATAAATAAATTTATTGTTATAAATATTAAATACTATTTTTGATCGATATAAAATGATAATTTACTCATTCAACTAATTCGATGTTAGTCTGATTGATTCAACTATGAATCAGATAGTAAACTGATTAGTAAATCAGTTTAATTTTTACGAGAATAAGACATAAAGAGAGATGCTTTTGGGGTCAAAGATGCTATTTTCTCTCGTTACTAGCTAGTGTTTTCAAGTTGTACTGCCTTTGGAAGAATATTTAAAAGCTTGATATTACTTCAATTGATAATATAGTTTGTGGGCCTCTCTCATTATCATAATAAGCCCTTGGCTTGTGCATTGTGTGCTACATTATTACTTAATTTACTTCCATTGGCTAGCTAGTAGCTTCCCACTGCCAATCATGCTTTGATGCTTCAGTTTGTTAATTATATGCCATGTGACTTCTCTCTCTCTCTCTCTCTCTCTCTCTGGAATATGATTCTTTAATTGGCACAAGGATAGAATGAGAAATGAGTATATCCGAAAGAAAGTTGGTGTTGCACCAATTGAGTCAACTTAGATGATTTGGACATCTAAATTGTAGGCCGATTGAAGCTTCAGTTAGAAAAATTGAGTTATTAGATTTTGCCTATGTACAAAGAGGAAGAGGGAGACCAAAAAAAACATGACAAGAAACTATAAGGAGTGATCTTAGTTACTTAAACTTAGATAAGAATTTAGTAACTGATAGAGCGCAATAGAAACAAAGGATTCATGTAGCCGACCCCACCTAGTGGGATTAAGGCTTGATTGTTGTTGTTATTGTTGAATTGGCACAAGGAAGAAGAGAGGTGGGGAGAAGTTACTTTGAGTGTCAAACTATTTAGAACCATTCAATGTTGCTATTTGATTTTGCAAGCGTCGATTATTTTCGTTATGAAATAAATTGTGTAGATCTACGACCAACATAAAAATAAAAAGACGCCAAAACTCAATGTCAAAATCACCAGCTCTGATATCATGTGAAATAACTCGTCTATAAGAACAATTCCTAAGTTAACTGTACTTATGCTTAATTCAAAATCTTGATTTCAGTGCTTAAACTTTTCAATCAAGTAAACTATTGGTATTTTGATAAAAGCCAGCAATCATGATTTACATCAACAGTTAAAATTGATTTTAGGAATAAATAAATACAATATATTTTTTTGAAAGGCAAAATATAAAATGAGAAATATGATATATTTACAAAGTGCAGGGTAATGTTGGGCAATGATTTAGCAATGAGGACACAAGTGCTGCCTTTATTAGCCAAGGCAGGAACCTAACATTTCACCAATCAAATGATGTGCTCCAAACATTTGATGCATGGCCTCACATTGCAACATTAGAAGTTTGATTTCTTAAAGTTTGGGAAAGGCCAGTCAAGCGAGAAATCGCATCATTAAGTTGTGAAATATGCGTCGAAAATTCTTCCTCTATGTCTGCTGATTCGTCTTGTGAAAGAGCATTTTGCATGGCCTTCAATCCATTCTGCAGCAACTCCATTCCCTCACAGATCCCATCTGGAAGCTTTCTTTTCTTCTTCATGCATTTGTCACCACTAGCAATATCCCTAGTCTTGGTTAATCTTCTCAGATTGATTCCTTCCTTGATGAGATAACTCAGCTGATGTTTGCATGGAGAAGCATCACATAACGCGCCTTCTTTCTCGAGATAACGTCTCAATTCGTTCATGAAATTGTCTTCCTTGGCAGAATTTCCGGTAGCAGAATCGAATGAAAGGGCTGCATCAGGGGGAACAAATCTCCAGAGCTGTGTGCAAGAAGTACGAGCAGCGAAATAACCAAATGCAGAAAGAACCAAGTGAACTAAAGCCCAGTGGCGTTCTCTCAGCAGCAAATGAAACATGCCCCATATCGCAACAGAAAGTGGGTTTTCTTCCTCTTCGACAATCTGCATTTGACTAAAACAGGTCATGAAAGTTGTGAGATGAGGCTTGCATTGAGATAGATTAGCATCATGTTCAGAAAATAGGCTTTGGAGCTCCAAAATGATTTCTCCTATTTTGTCAGAGCTATAATGTTGTCTTGTGTTTGATAATATATCCATTAATGCGGCGAGAAGTTTCGCAAACTGCTTCTTTGTGTCGTCATCTCTAGCACCTCGGAACCCATGAATGACAGCAGAGGTGAACTTCGTGAGCTCAGAAAATATATTGCCAATAATAACATCTGAACTTCTTATCTGGCTGCAATAGAAGTAACAACAAATAGAATGGGATAACTACATGGTGGACCCTTGTTCCAAATCTAATACTCAATTCTTCTATTTTCAATGCAAACTTCAATACTATTAATCAGAATATAACAGTAAAACACTTCTATTAACCAAAAAGCATTTAATTCTCGAGTTCTTCGATATCGCAGTTTGCTTACCAGAAATTTAAGGCAGATGAGAGTGCAAGCACAGGCAATGCAAGTAAAGTAGAGTTGCAAGATCCAGAAGAAGCATCCAAGCCAAGCTCCTTGGCGTTGCTCTCTATGAAGTTGACAAAAACAGTGGTGATTTTTCCAGTGACTTGAATTTTCAGGTTAGCTGATAAAGAATTTAATGGGAACCCCTCCATCAACAATCCTACATACATGACAGATGACAAATCGAACTTATCTTCACTCACAATGGTGGTATATACATAATCTACTAATTTAGAGTAAAGGTGATCTTCATAGGTTGGCTTTGCATAAGAAATAAGATCACATATTGATCTAGCCATCTTCCTTAGAGAAGATTGTGGAGATAGAGAGGGCTGTGATGATGCTATACTTTTCAGCAGCAGGCATAATTTCTCGAAAATATGGTCTACCATGTCATTTTCAGCGTGACAAATGAGAAAGCTTAAGAGCTGCATTGCGATCTCTGTGCAGAGGAAGTGCGGATGAAATAGGTTTTGCATGAGGATGATTTCTATTTCTGTCAATGCCGAACTCGATGAAGCTGCAACAATCATGAAGGTTTTCAGTGAGTCCACAATGAAGGAAAACATGATTTGCCGTACTACTCCAGCATTCGGTCCCAAGGTTCCGAAAACAGGTATTTTCAGTCCAAGAATTGAAGAGAAGACACTGGCATTTGTGAATGAACCCAGAAGAACATCAAGTTTCCTGGCAATTTGTAATATAATTTCTTCACTAAAAGATGATGATGCCTTCAAAAGATTCAGAAACAAATAAACTTTTCCTAGTAATAGCGATTTAGCTCCTCCGAGAGCATCATAGTTGACATCAAAAATGCCTTCCAAGGAAGCTGGCATTGAAGCTATATGAATATTCTTCTGCATAGCTGATGTGCAAGATTCCGTGTCATAAGGTAATAGCAATTCTAGTATCTGAAATTTTGAATCACAATTCACATCAGCCGAATTTAGTAGTGTATGTAGTAGAAGCAAGGATGTAGGTTCCAATAACTCTGTCATTGCCTCGCTTACAGCTTTAAGATGAATTTCTCCGCTCAAGAAAATAGACAGAGAAGAGATTATTATCACACATTTGACTACTTCCTTAGATATATCCACTGCATCACAGGGATATTCAGATGAGATCCGGACGGCATTAATCAGATAAAACTTTATTGGTAGAAATGTTCGTTTTGCTTCAGATAAGGCAGGAGATTCCATCCTCAATCCAGACCATGATTCAGCAGCACATCTCAAGGAATCGATAGCCAGTGAGATTAGAGTTACAATAATATCTCCCACATTTACTTTTTCAGAGAAGACTCCTTTGCCAAGTTGCAACAAGCAAACAACACCTTTCCATGATGTGTTTAGAATAGTCACTAAACTCCCACCACCAGAAGCAGCAAACGTTCCAAGTTCATACAAATTTGTTATAGTGCAAATTGTTACGCTGATGACATGATTGGCATTATTCTTAGATCTGTTGGGAATCAATTCTTCTTCATTGCCACCGTTCATCCCAGAGGAATTGCATGTGAAGGCTTGATAATATGCTCGGCAAAACTTGATCGTAGCATCCAATGCAACTTGGCCCACCTTGAGTACTTCTGAAGCAATCGAAGTTATCCTCTGCATAATGGTAACTGTTAGGAGTCAATTTTGAAGGAAAAATGATATATAAGAACAGTACAACAAAAGCAACAAAACTATGCCTTAATCTCAAATTAGTTGAGGTCAATTGTATGGATTCCTCATCTCCATTCAGCTTTATTAAAAGCAATGCTCTCCACAAGTGCAAGAATGACAACTTCATGTTTAATAACAATATTCAGAGTCATTTTCCTCCCAGCTGTTTATAGTTGTGGCTTGCTGTTGTCAACAACGTCGTCAATGAAAACAACCTTACTGAAAAACCTCGGAATTGTTCACAGCACACTTCAATGGTAGTCCTTGATGATGAGGGAGGGTCATGCGTATGTAAAAAACATTGTAGTACAATGTAGATGTTCCAATTAAGGTCTCCCTTTATGTTTTATTATGATATCAAGCCTATTATATTTCTGTACTCCAATGATGCATTGACTAATTTGTGACTGAAGATCCAGTTATCAAAATTTGTAGCTAATCGTTGATTTTTTGAATGCATATTTGGCCTATAACTATAAACTTCACAGTGGCAGGTTTCACAATCAACTTTTTTTGATAGGTGTGTAAAAGGCACTGCCCGTTTACCTCTTTGGGTATTCCTCTCCATATTCATTGAATGTCTTTGGGTTTTATGGTGGGTGTTCCTTCCATGGATCAAGAGTTAGTTACCTTGGCAATCTACATGTGTATTTCAGTTGTCACTTTATTATTAGTCTTTCTTCTCATATCCTGCTTGGCTATTAACGGAAAATGGAAAAATCTTCTAAAGGTACTTCCTTTCGAGTGGCTCAAATGAACCCCATTAAGGCTCCCCTCAATACAGGGAAACATGTTTGTAAAAGCAAGGATGGGTGTTTGCATTCATAACAGCGCCAATAGGGACAAGGCAGTGCTAGGAAATGTGATGGAGAATTCTCAATTATTAGAAAACTTTCTCTAAAGATAAGATAGTATATCCTGCCTTATTTCTTTCTTTGAACGATCAATAATTGGACAACCACATTGTAGCTCCATTAATAACAGAAGTTTCAACCATAAGGTCATTGATTAGTGATTGTCATTCTAATAGTTATAAGCTAGTTGAACATTTAGTTTTGGATGCATGATGCACATGACACTTGCCAGGGGACTGAGAGATTAAGACAAGATCAAGGTAGACTAAATAACAAATCCAGTTTAGCCATGATAGTGAAGAATCTGATTGCAAGATACATATAGTAAGCACTGATACTCACTAAAGCCATGATTATAAGATAAGTACAGTAAGAACTGACGCTTACTGAAGCCATAGTTATACAGCTGAATCAAAGACCAGCCAATGCTTTAGAATCTCATTACCGTGACTACAATGGTTGCTTGATGATAGTCTTCATATTCATACTGACCAATCTTCCAAAAAGATTGACCTTGATTAGTGTTAGAATATAAAATTATTCCTGAGCTATAACTCACGATATATATTTTTTTTATGGTACCATACTCACAAGCTTAAGACTCTAGATTAGTATATATTTAACTTCACAAAAAAACAACTAAGCTTGTGCGTTAAATGGTGTGTTAGAAGCATAAAGTTGTTCCTAGATAATAACCTATAAGTTTTAGCTTTTAGTTCACCTAGAGATTTAACTGTAAATTTTTCTTTAATAAAAATCTTTCTAGTTGCTATTTTGCTGAACTCTTAACATGGTATAAAATTCTTTTGAAAAAAATCTTTCTTTTTTCTGAAAAAGGGAGACCTTAGGCCTTATTGTTGATTTGTTAAAAAGAATAGAATCAGGACTGCTAATCCTCTCATCCTATTTTTCTCTACAAAAAAAGACTCTGAATGCAGAAAATTGGTGTTATTACGTAATAAAGAGATAAGTGGTAATTGCCCAAGGAAAATAGCAATACCTTTATCTCCAGAACTAAAGCCTTCGTCAAGTTTAATATCTCAATGATGAAGTTTTCAGTCATAAGCATATCCACACTCCTGGAAGTGGGATACTTTATCATAGTTGAAATGATAGAAGCCAAGAAGTTCAAGCAATCCAGAACTAGCTGCAAAAACAAAAGATGATTAGTTGAAGAATTGACGGTATAGTATCTTCCCAAAAAGAAGACGGGATTTCAGAGTAAAAGCAAAGATAGGCCTAAAAACATAAACTCTGTAAAAACTATAAAATGAAAAGCTGGTAGTACTATTCTAAAAGTTTCATGATACAAGGAAACTAGTAGTAAAAGGCCATTTAGTTAATTAGTTGGATAAATTAATTAGCATTTGACATTACAAAAGATGGTTATGTTGCTAAAATAAAAATTGGCAACTATTTAACCAGTGTGTAAAGAAAATGTGATTATAAAAGTAGATTAAAAATTAAAATAATATTAAACAAACTAGCAAAGGACATTGATCCGTTGATCACAAATTATACAATAAGAAAAGAAGATTCAAGAATGCTCTTGAGACTTGAAACAGAATTTTTATAAGCAATAAGACGCAATATTCTTCACAAATCACCATAGTCATCTACCCTGATTGAAGACAATAACTTTGTTATCTTTCCTGTAGCATAGAAAAAATTTACAAACAATAAAAAGATGTTTGCAACCAACATTGTTGGATGTGACTTGAACTCTTCTACACTACCTTGAAGAAGTCATTTCCTCAACAATAAGATTCTTTTCGACATTTAGCTCAATAAAAGTAATGGATGTGAGATTAGTTATGAATAATCTTACTCAAAGAAGTTAGTTTTGAAAGACAAATAGTGTTAAAGTCTAAAATTTTGGAAGTAAAAAAAAATGAACTTTTCAACTTGTATCAGCCTTTAGTTGAAAGCATGCCTACAAGAAGTTCCTCGGAGATTTTGTCAATAATTTTGGAGTACTTTGGTTCTATTTTCTTATTTGCATCTTAACTTAAGAAAGCAATAGATTGAAACATGCAAGAGGCTTAACACTCACTTTTCACAATTCAGGGATACAATCGAAAATTCAAGGAAAACTAGTAATGGCATGTCACCCTCTAGTCCCTTCCATATAAATGGTTCATTTTAGGGTTTGAATATACTTGTACATGTAAGAGTTTTCTATGTGTTCATCTTTAGTTTGTGAGCTTCTTTGTGTAGCACTGACGAGTGTAAGAAAGCTCTTCTTCTTCTTCTTCCTCTCATAGCAACTTCTTCGTAATCCCTTGTTTTCTCCATCAATTAGTGAAAGCTTCTCCTTTATGCTCTTTATAGCTTTTCCCAAAAGAGTTTCCACACAAATCTCTGGTGCTCACTATCTCCTTCATCATATTTTTTTGTGGTTTTACCTCATGATTTTGCTGTAAACTGACCACACAAGTGAAAGAGATCTGTTTGAATTAAGCAACCATGAACTCCTTGACCATCACACTGGAAAGTTACTTATGCAAGAAGTATGTGCAAGGTAAACAAATAAGAGTTTCCTTCGACAAGGTAGTACATAAGGAAGAGAAAACTTTGGACCACAAAAAAAAGAAAGCTCTCGACCACATCCACTCTAAATTGTGAGAGGTCTTAGGATCCTTGGCGCCAACCATCCATCCCAAAGCTTAAGCTGATGAGAAGGGCACAACTAATTTACTTATCAAACTACATACCCAACGCCTACAAGTCGCACTCAACATTTCTTTTGACAGTAGCACATTCAATCAAAGTTATGACAAGAGTGATGATACTAAACAAACAACGACCACATCTAAGTCATGCAATGGTTGCTTTTATCAACAATTCCTCCCCCTCAATACACTACTAAAGTTCGAACCCCAGACAAGCTTTAATACCAATTCTCTAGATCCTTGGAGTAAATTGTCCATCTCAAAAATTTAAGCTGATGAAAATGGCACAACCAATTCACTTATTATACTATGGATCCAACACCCACTCATAAGTTGAACTCAACCTTTTTTTTGATAGTGGCTCATTCACTCAGAGCTATGTCAGTAAGAACGATGACACTAAGCTAATGAAGACCACACTCGGGCCATTTGGTCACTAATTTTTCCAATAAAAAGCGTCTAAATGAGGAGGTATTCATATGTTAATGCATTGATGATTGGTCAAGTCATGGGCCCACTTTTTGAAGTAGAAATCAAAATTTTTCAAAACCTTCAAGCAGTGGAATGCTTTAATCAAAAAGCAAGTTGGTAGATCTATCAAAGGGCTTCACACTAACATTGGTTTGGATTTTTTCCTAGAGAGTTTAATGAGTACTAGAATGATGAAGGAATTGTTAGACACCAAACAAGTTTCTAAAAATGCAACATCAAAATGGGTAGTAAAGCTATATAATAGAACGATTCTTGAAAGATCAAGCCATACAATCTTCACTATGGCTTTGCCAAAGGCTTTTTGGCTGCAGACAACATCAATAGCTAGTTATTTGACCGATCACTCACAACAATTAGCATTAAAGTTGTAAGTTCCAGAGAAGGTTTGGTTATGTAATCTTCCCAAATACCCTAAGATGAGGATTTTCAGTTTCTCATCCTATGCTCAAATAACATAAAGGAAAATGGATCAAAGGTCAAAGAAGTGTATTGTTTGCTATGGAAAAAAAGGAGAAGTCAATAGTTTCTCATCATATCCCTGAAGATTAAAATCATTTTTAGTTGAGAAGTAATTTTCACGAGCAAAATCTGTTGTCGAAACCTTCCAATCTTTTAGAAGTTGTCGTCCTAATAAATTTTGACAACATAGAGTCAAAAAAATTCAACAACATTCTCCCCAAAAGCCGAAGAGAAAGCAATCTAAAATGGCGTAGAAAAAGAGCGCATAGTTCTAGTAGCGAAAGCTTATACTACAGCTAGTGACAAATAAAATAGAATTATACAAAAACAATGTAGGTACAAAGAGAACGGATTTGTGCTAATGCATTCTTTGTATCATAGGAGTCAAATGCTCTCAATAAGACTAGAACATTTGAGGAAGCAATTTCATGCCCAAATCTTCGAGGTGGTTGATTGCTATGGAAGAAGTGATTGGAGCCTTTTTAAAGAATGTAGACCTGGAAACTCATGGAGCTTCCCAAAAGCAAAAAGAATGTTCAATTCAAGTAAGTACCCAAGAAAAATGAAAAAATGCAAGAAGTCAAAAGAAACCCATTTCAAGTCAGTCTGATTAAGAGTGACAATATGGCGGTTGGGTCAGGTAATACATAACCTATACCTACCTCATAATATTTACCTATCACTTATATCCACCCCATAATCTTTATATACTCGCTTCAGCCTTGCCCCACCCACTTCTCCATTAACCTGTACCCACCTGGCTTCCTTTCTATCCCATACCAACCCATTATGTCCTGCCTCGAACCCCCCACCCCAAATTCATAACTAATAATTTATTTTAAATTAAAATAATAAAATTATACCTATTTAAATAATTTTAGCATTAAAATTATATGATTTTATTCAATTAATAGCGGGTCATGAGTCGATGAGAGTATAATTGTGCTATACACAAACCAGACCCATCCCATAATAAGTTAGGGTGGGTCGTATGTCACGAGTACAACTTTATGGCTCATACCCATTCCAATTGGTGGTGGGTGATAAACGAGTTTAGGTAAAATTTATCATTTCTAAGTTTGATGGCAAAGGGTTATAGCCAAATTTTTTGGATCAACTTAACTGAAGTAACGTGGTACAAGTAGGGGAAGTAATCAGATAAGGTTTGAATTAATATTTTCTATTGTGACTTGTAAATTGTAACATCCCGATAAAATTTAGATTTAGATTTTTGATTAATTTAATTTATTATGATGAAATTAATTTTTATTCATGAGATTAATTATTTAAAATTAAATATATGAAATATTAAATGTTTGTTATGCGATTCAAAATTTAAAATGACTGAAATTAATATTTAATTTAATTAAATCAGATTATTTAAAATTTAAATCCAATGAATTTAATTACCCATTAAATATCCATAACTACCTCCTTAAATTAAGGCTAAGAAAAATTACAGATATACCCCCAGATTATTATTTAAAGAAAGAAATAGAGTTTCTGCCCCAAAAACACCGATTCAATTCTTCCCCTTCCGTAACCGCCGCCGGCCTAGAGAGAGGAGAGAGAAAGTGACGAGTTGGAGAGAGAAAGAAGCCGGATCTCCCTCAAAATTGACGATTCCTCTTCATATTTTTCTCAATCTACACGTTTTCTTACGCCTTGGATCGGATCTAGTGATTTTGGAGTGATATTTCTCTTCGAATCTCAAGAAAATCTAAGATCATGGTGAATTCGAGGTAGGTTTTATTCTAATTTAGCCCATATAAATTAAAATTTGGAAATCAATTGAGTATTTTGATAAATTGTATGAGGTTTCTGGATATTGCCATTAGTCCTTGTGATCTTATTTGAATTCAAGCATGTTAATGAATTTCTCTAGTCAAATTTCTATGATTATGTTGTGCTATTAAATAGAA
>JAEMOT010000506.1:0-15382 GCA_019297695.1 Apostasia ramifera | reverse complement strand
ATATAATATTTAGGCAAGCGTATGGGCTCACTATATGACTAAATTTATAATCAAGATTTTAAAGGCGATAATGGATTAAAAATTAAATGTGATTTCTGTGGGATTACGCACCTGCCTTAGCTCGAGCATATGATATATATAGGCGCGACGGCGTCATTGCCATTTTGGGCTAAGGGGTGAAAACTCCCAAAACTGATTGAGGACCTCATATTTTGCCATTATGGGCTATTGCCTACGGGGATAGGGGATGATCCCCAAATGTGTAAAAGGCAGCTGAGGCGTAGTACGAGAAATCACGGGCCCAAAAGATAAAAGTGAAATTATTAAAAAGAAATTTACCCGTTACTTATATTGTTATTATTTCTATTTACATGCTGATATGATATTTTCTATGCAAATCATGATATAGTTGTTTAATATTACTGTTCACACTGTGCTATGTCATTTCTTTATCCTACATGCATACTTAATTGGAATCTATGTTATATATGTTTAATTGTTATTATTCTTATTATATCATGTCAACATGTTATTATTATTAATACTATTATTGTTGTTTAATATTTTTACTTAAAGGCTTTGTTAGTGTACAACCTACGAGTCTGTTTCTAACGGACTCTGTCACTAACGTGACAGGTACTGGAGCACTTGATCACGGGAATGGGGAGAATGCCAGTCAAGAGAAAAATTAGTTTATTGCTTTACTTCCTAAAGAGTGACTATCTGCTTATGTGTTTAATTGAGACTACAGTAGTTCTGCTTCTTTTGCTTTAGGTGGATGTTTATTTTTGTTCTAAGATTTAGTATTGTGAACTATTGTAGTAGCTTTTGATCTATTTAGTTGTCTTCCGCTGTTATTTTAATCTTCCTTCTCCCCTAACTTAGATAAATATTTTAGTGTGACGGCTAGGGACGTCACATAAATTGTAACTAAAATAATGTGAAAGTTGTAATTTAAATTTATTTAAATTCTATAAAAAAGAAAGAGCTAATCTATATAAAGAAAATAATTAAATCCTAAATAAAACTAATTTAAATTTAAAAACAAATAACTATGTTTTTAAAATAATTTTAAAATTAGATTCTTATTATTATTTTATTTTATTTTATTTTCAGATTTTTAATGAAATTAAAATGTGTAGATATGAATATGATTAAAATGATGATATGTGAACATGAATAAATGTGAGGTTCAAATCACACAAGGCACAAATAACAATATAATTGCATATAATTTCTAAGTGAAAAAAGCATAGAACAAGCCTGAGAATACATTTTAAGAAAGATATAAAAAAATTCAAAACAATCTCGATTTTAGCTTTTAGATCAAAATGAAAATCGAATCAAGAAAATATCCAAATGATACTAATATAACAAATAAGACATCCAAGCATGTGATTAAATTAAAGAACTCACAAAACACTTCTCTCATTCTATCCTTTCGTGTATATCCACACATCCACCTTAGTATCCTCATTTCTGCAATATTTATTTTATTTGTATATTTTTTCTTTGCAGGCCAGCATTCAGCACCATATATCATCGCTGGTCTTACTATAGTTTTATAAAATTTACCTTTAATTCTGGATGAGATTTTTCTATCGCACAATACACCAGAAGCATTTCTCCATTTTACCCATCCTGCTTAATCCTACTAATAACGTCATTATCTATTTCACCATCATTTTGTATGATTGATCCAAGGTATCTAAAGCGCTCACTCTTCTTGACAATTTGATCACCAATTGTCACATCTCCAATATAAGTATTTCTTTCTTGACTAAATGTGGACTTCATATATTCAGTTTTTGATATACTGAGATGAAAACCTTTAGATTCTAGAGCATTTCTCCAAAGTTCTAGTTTCGCTTTAGCTCTCTCTTTAGTTTTCTCAACAAGGACAATATCATCTGCGAAAAGCATACACCAAGGCATCTCATCTTGGATATGTCCAGTCATAACTTTCATAATCAAAGCAAAAAGATACAAACTTAAAGCCGAGCCTTGGTGTAGTCCAACTGTAATTGAAAAATCCTTAGTCAAACCTCCTTGTATTCGTACACAAGTAACAACTCCTTTATACATGTCTTTAATAACTTGAATATAAGCAGTGCAAATCCCTTTCTTTTCTAAAACTCTCTAAAGTACTTCTCTTGAGACTTTATCATAAGCTTTTTCCAAATCAATAAAAACCAAATGGAGGTTTTCCTTTCTCTCCTTAAACTTCTCCATTAAACTTCTTAATAAATGAATGACTTCTGCAGTAGATCTACCTGACATAAAACCAAACTGATTCTCTAAAGTGTTTTGTGAAAATTCAATTGATCTTACGAAATTTAGCACCTCAAAAGAAAATAAAAATTACTCTTTATATCCGACGTATTAGTAAAGCTGAAGTCTGGAAAGCTTTAAAGAAGATGAAACATAAAAAAGCAGTAGAACTAAATAACATCCCAATAGATATTTGGCAGTACTTAGGCGATGAAGGAGTTTCTTGGCTCACTAAATTATTTAATATAATTTTGAAGACTAAAAGAATGCCAAATGAATGAAGAAAGAGTATATTAGTACCTATTTATAAGAATAAAGGCGATGTACAGAATTGTGTCAATTATAGAGGAATTAAATTAATGAGTCATACTTTAAAACTTTGAGAGAGGGTGATCAAACAAAGGTTACGCCATGCAAAAAAAAAAAAAAAACAAGAAGAAGAAGAAGAACAATCAAACAAAAGATGATAGCACGTAGGGTAATCATTGTAATGATCAAAGAGGAAAGTTGCAACAACTCGGGGTGAATCGTCACGTGGCAACAACTAACAGAAGACACATCTACCTAAGAGAATCCATGCATAGATGAAAAGAAAACTCGAATTTCATTTACATAGAACTACTTATATAAGCATGAAATAAATGAAAATTAAAAAATGCTAATATGAATATTCATAGGTAATATTTAGCTCTTTAGTTATGGTCAACTTTGATTAATCCTTCATGCACATCTCCATTTTATCCAAATCTAGATGCTAAAATGGTTTGTTCAAACCCGTCAATGACATTAAACAACACAATTTAGGTTTTAATAATTTCATCTTTATCTCTTTTTCTATTAATCTTTGCTAAAATTAATTAAAACTGGTTTACTATTTTATCTCATTAGCCATCAATGGTCAACATAGTCAACTTGTATCCTCATGTCTTACCAAATTTGCTTGCATTGAATTTAAAAATGAATTTATAATATTATATTTTAATACATTTAGAATGAATAATGGATATTTTTATAGAAAAATATAGTATATAATTAAGCTTAATTCAACTTGAAAATCAATTCGAAATTGAAAGAATTTAGTAGACTCGAATAGAATCCGACTCAAAATTGAAAATTTTAATTTCAAGTTAAGCCCGGCTCACTCGAAATCGACTCAAAGTCATCTCTAAATTGGTGTGCACAACCTTCATGAGACTACAACAAACTTGCTTCAATTTATATCTTACATGCTTATCGTCTCAAGACATGTCGAAGAAGCCAAAAAACTTAAGGTGCAATGTCTTAGAACTGGAAAGAAAGTATAGTTGCTCTAATCCCTAAGGTGAACAATATTGAAGAAGCCAAATAATATAGACCAATCAGTCTGTGTAACTTCATCTACAAAAATCATTGCAAGAATATAGATAAATTCTAGCCCGGTTTAAAGTTAATATTGAAAAACAACTCAGGCAAGATTATTTTTTCCGTAAGCACTTCCCAAAATGAATAGCTGAAGCTCCATAATGATCTAGGCAATAATGACTTTCCTACCTGGTAAAATAGGGCACTATGTTGTTCATCCTGGCTTTGATTAGCTGGCGTAAGCGTCATCTGGAGATGATTTCGGCACCACTTACTTGCCTGAGGCACCATTCTTAGTGAGCAAGAGCATCCTTAGTTTCTTGAAACAAAAGACTCTAGATGGTGTTTAATATTAATTTAATTGCAAATAGCATACCTTTGTGCCAAGAATAAGAAACTGAGGTAGACAATTCATCATATCTGATTCTAAGTACTTTGTTGCTGTATGCAAGACCGTTCTGTGTAATAAGCATCCTGAGACACTCGTGCATGTTGAATCTTCCCAAAATGACCATGCAATTGTTAAGTTATCAAAGTTCAGAGCTAAGAGCATCTAACTTAAACATCTATAAAACGGAATCCAGATGCAGGTTATTTTAGAAGAGTTAAATGCAAAGGAACATGACATGCACAACTATTTCTGTACAACAATTGGATTTAAGTTAGTTTATGCTTGTGTTATGTATGAAATAATCATGAAGGCAATTGCGTATTTTCAGCCAATGAATCATAACAAAGCTTGGATACAATTAGCAATTCAATTACAACAACCAAATCCACTCTCTCCAACTGATATGAATCCCCAATTTGGTTAACAAGTGAAATTTGGTTTTCCAGATCCTGCAACAAATAAGTAGGTATAGACCTTCAAAAGGATAAAATATAAGTACTAAACAAAAAGTGGAAAACTTTGAATTGCTTGCAGATAAGCACAAACATAGTATAAAGGTCAATTCATGTAAACTAATCGTTGTTATGCATAGGATCTGAGCTTAGCACATAAATGATTATCAATTGAAGTTTCTGTAAATTGTCATTATCCTATATAACAAAATGCAAGAAAGCCACTGCACGTATTTCAATTTCTTCTGCATATCAAACCCCTGTATTTTCTCAAAAGACAAGGACGCCTGGTCTTGAAAGCGGCCACTCATCTCTTTCCTCACTTGGAAAAGATTTTCCGTATTGCTAAGCTTTTTCCCGGGAATTCTAGCCACATTTTCGTCCCAACGAACAAGAAAAAAATCTCAAAGTAGCCCAAAAACATAAAAGATGCCCTAAAACTTCGAGTTCTGAACTTGGACTGTGATACTAAGTTAAAAACACTGCAAACACTGCAAACACGACCCACTAATGAGATAATTAGCAGAGACATCGATTGAACAATTCGTCCTTTCAATTGAAGAGAAAAACGGAAGATCATTAAGCATCGTTAATAGCTTAAACTACAAACACCAAATCCACGAGATTTTCAGAATTCGTAATTTAACGAGGTAATAAAACTTCAGCAGAAGAGCAAGAAAAATCCAGAATGCTTGAATATCACTAAATACGACTAATAGCATGATTCCGTCAAATCCAGGCACATATGATCAAAACAGAAGAAAATCCAGGCATCGTTATCTTCAACTTCCCAGAGCTCGAAATGGTTGAAAACCAGAGGGGAATGTAACACAAAGGGATAGAAGAAGAACTTACAGAAAGAGAGGAGATTTCGAGGGGAAGAGAAGCTCACCTTCGTTGATCTGATGGCATCAAACAAGCTCCGCAAATCACCCTTCTTACCCTCTCCTTCCATTCTTCGTCGAGCTCAGTTTCCAGCCCTCGCAAATATTTTCAAATATTTGGGGCATTTCGATCCGCTGTACCGCCGGAGTAACATAATACCAAAGAGATGGACTCTGACAACGTGGACCATCTTCTCCGAATTAGGGCAGTTAACGAGCACAGTTCCAGCGCGTTCGCTTTAAATTGAACTACAAATTTTTAAATTTAAATCAAATTTATTTACTTTTGATGATGATAACAACAACAATCAAGCCTTAATCTTATTAATAAATTAAATTTATTTACTTTTAATAAAAAATTTAAATTTATTTTAGCCAAAGTAAAAAAATTTATTCAATTATCAAAAAAATTGTAACATTTATATATTATTTTATATAATTTATATATTATATATTACATTTTAATTAAATTTACATATATATAATATGTATATTCATAGCTTGTATAATAGAAAAGCATAAATAAATACTAAAATATAGATATTAAGCATAATAATTTGGCTTCAAATTGGGTAAAAATAGTATCAAATTTATATAAAATAAATTTCAAGTAAATTTTGAGTTTTCACATATTTAACAGCCCTTCTCAGATCTTTCCGTATTATATATTTTTGGGCAAATTACATTCAGATCACTGAGTTTAACGCTTATATCCCGCAGGTCCATATTTTTAAATTTATAACATCAGAGTCCCTCAGNGGGCTCGCTCGCATGCACCGGATCGGAAGGAGAGAGAGAACGGCAGGGGTAAAACGGTAATTTTAAAAAAATTTAATAATAAAAAAATAAAAAAGTACTCATTTGATAATTTATTAAAACTCGCGGACCCAATGTTATAAATTTAAAAATCTGAACCTGCTCGATATTAAGTGTTAAACTCAAAGACCTGGGTGTAATTTGTCCTATATTTTTAATTAAATACATATTTATATACATATAAATATTATTTTATAAATATCATTAAAATTACAGTCCATCAGATATTTAAATATATTTAAAAATTAAAATGATTCTGTTTAGTAGATATTTAGATTAAAAAAATAAGATGTTTAAATCATTTTGCATCTAAATGAAAATGATTTTATATTTGCTTAAAGTTACGGTGCTTAAGTAAATATTACAGAAATATAGTATTATATACAGTCTTATAAATAAATAAATAAATAAATAAATATATTTGTATATGTGTGGAGCTGTTATTGATCCGATTTCGAGCTGAGTCAATACCGGCTCAAAATCAGATTACCAACTCGAAATCGGATCAATTACATTTCTATCTACTTGAAATTGGCTTGAAGTCGATTGGGTTCAACTTCAAGCCGGCTCGAGTCGATTCCAATTGATTTGGAGCCGATTTTGAGTCATTTTCGAGTTGTTCTTGAGCCAAGTAGGCTCATTTAGATCGACTATGTTTAATATATATGTATATAATATGTTTTTTAATTCGAATTTATCTCAAGCCGAGCCTACCTGACTCGAAATCGGCTCGAAAATTATTGATGAGCAGAACTTTTGGCTCTTTAGTTGGCTCGTTTAGATTGACTCGATTTCTATTCAATCTAAAATTCATTCAATTTTCGATCTTCGATTCATATTAATATCCTTATATACGTGTGTGTTGTATAAATTTACGTGCACATCAATATGTCTATATGTTGCACATAAATATGTATACATGTGGTTATAAATTTTTGTAGGAGTTTTACATACAGGACATGAAATTTACACGAAATTACGCATTTCACCATCAATTCGTAAATATTACTACTATCACACCATATTCATTTAAATTTTACGCATTTCACATATTTCACATATTTCATATACTTTATAATATTATATGTAAATTAAAATGCATAAATTCATTAATATTTAAATTCTAATATATATTTTTACTTTCTACTGTAAACTCATCAATTTTCTTACTTCAATTAAAAATTATAGTCATGTGGATTTAAATTCGGCACCCTAATTGGAAATTTTAAATAGGATAAATAAATTAAAATGCATAAATTCATAAATATTTAAATTATTATTTATATAAATTAATTTATTTATATTATTTAATTAATATATTAATAATATAGTTAAGATCAAGACCAATTTAGAAATGTGAAGTTCACCATCAAAAAATATAGTGTGAAATATGTGAAATGCGTAAAATTTAAATGAATATGGTGTGATAGTGGTAATATTTATGAATTGATGGTGAAATGTATAATTTTGTATAAATTTTATGTCTTGTATGTAAAAATCCCATTTTGTATATATGTATATAAATTAGCTTAATAAACTAGTCATTTAACATGACATTTTCCAATAAATTTGATAAAAGTTTGCTTTTGTGATTATTAATATCTAATATTATTTTTATAATTTTTACAATTGTAATATTTAATATGTAATATCTTCTTTTATTTATTAAGGATAAATATCACTCAATTTTTTTTTTTATAATGGGGTCACTCAAGTTCTTGATTAAGTGAAATTCAAGGAAAAAACTATGAAAGAAGTTATATCTACTTGTCTGAATTAACACGTTATGCTACTTATTTACGTATAATACAGTGAAATCGAGCAATGTGAATATAACGATGTAAAAGTGATGGTTTCATTCACATAATGTAAATAGTTATATTTATTTAACATTAATAAGGGTTGAGCAAATGATAATTAAAAGAGATAATTCTATTCAGGCTTTTAGACCTCGTTTAGTTCGAGCTTTTTTTTTAGATATGAAAAAAAAAATATTTTATTTTTAAAATTTAATGAGAAAAAATTTTATTTTACTATTAGAAAGTGTGTAAAATGTGAAATACTTTCAATTTTGATATTCGTATTTGTATTGGATGTGAAATAAAGTTGATTTGTATAGTTGAAATTTATGTTGAGCAAAAATCTCACCTCAAACCAAACGAAGCCTACCCTGTTTAGCGCGAGGACCAAATCAGGACCAAAGTAATAGTAATTTTAAAAACAATAATAATAATAATAAATAAAAATTTTTAATCATTACCTACATATCATACAATTTAGTTTTATTTATGCCTTACTCATCCATTCTTAGTTAATTACGCTATGCACATTCAAAATATTATAAAATCTTACATATACACATTTAAGTTAAAACTTAATCAAAATCTATTTGAAAAAAAATATTCTGTTAGTAAATCATTAAAATTATATTTTTACTCTTAATAGTACATATTTTTCTCTTCCTCAATACCACACTAAAGCACTGATTTGTCCTAAAATCAATTCACGTCGTGGATGTCTCCTTCCTTTATTGTCACCTAAACATTAAGGTTTTAAGATATTCACTTAAAATATATTTAAATATTCTTAAAATAATATGATGAACGACTCAGATTTTTTGTAATATAACTATAGTTAGGTTATTGAAAAATTATAATTACTCATTATAATAAAAATAAGTTAAAATATGTGTATGTAAGATTTTATAATATTTTGAGTATGCATAGCGTAATTAACTAATAATGAATGAGAAGCGCATAAATTAAACTAAATTGTATAATATGTAAGTAATTATCCTTTTTTTTTCGAAAGCTTCTTAGTGTAGTTTTTATTTCAACTTTCGAACTAATTTGTTCCCCCTCATACTAAATTTCTCTTTTGCATCTTTTCTATCAAGCAATATAATCCGACTTGAATTGTACTTCTTTTATGATCTCGTGATTTTTCTCTTTAAAATTATTTGCACATGCATCTATTTTTTATGTTCCTATATCATTTGATTGAAATATATTTTGTATTGTTTTAACTTTTTTTAGATAAAAATATCATATGAATAAAGTATATTTTAAAAAGTTGAAAGGTTTATATACTTCTAAATTCTTTTTTAATAACATATTAAATTTTATATTTTTTTATTTTATAATTTAACCTCTAAATTTTTCAAAAATAAACATTTAGGTCTTTTTTAAATTTTTTTTTTTTTACTAATTATAATTATTTAACTACTTATTATTAATAATAAGTATGTACAAAATTTTATAAATATATTTGTCAATATATGTATTATAATAATTTTTATTTTTAAAAAATTTAGAGGGCTTAATCATAAAATGAAATAATAAGATATTTAATATACAATTGAAGAAGGATTAAGAGGTTTTTAGAGTGAAAAAATATTTTAATATTATTATGTGTAATATTATTATTTTATTATTAAGTATTGTGAGTGCATGTGCAATACAATTTTTTTATTAAAGTGCTTGTGGATTATAAAATAAAATTAAATTTAAGATTTAAATTTATTATAATATAAAAAAATTGAGTTTTAATATAAAAATTTATATAAAATATAAAATAAATATAAAATATTAATAAAATAAGTAAATTTAATAAATTATTTTAATATAAAAATGTGAGATAAAATTATTTTATTATTATAAATTATGTTAAGTGTCGAATAAAATTAATTTTTTATTAAATATTTAATATGATAAAATAAAAATTAATTTTTAATATATAAATTTATGTGTGAAATAAAATATTAATATAAATATTTTTTTGTAGATGGCCGCACGTAATATTTTTGCTAAATAAAAAATGCAAATAACAATGACAATTGGGAATTGACCTCGAAGCCAGCTCTAATTTGCTGCTTAAAGGTTTCATTGGCGTCTTGCTGTAGGCCTGTTAATGGATTGGATCAAATAAAATTTTTTTCGACTTATAAATCTGATTCATTTACTAGCCCATCCCGATTATATTTAAATGGGTTAGATTTAAATTACTATTAATCTGATCCGTTAATGACCCGATCTGTTCACATATTTAATTATTACTGATCTTATATTTAATTATTTGATATCATTATATAAATTTTGGCATATATTAACTATTATATATCATTAATTATTACTGATCATATATTTAATTAAATTTCAGCATCCTTGGATTTAATGATATCTTTATTTCAGCATATATTAACTATTGCATATCTTTATTTCAACATATATTTTTTGTAGATATAATACTTTAATGATTTTTATATTATTTTAATTTAATCTAATATCATCTTCAGAAGTATTAGTATTTGATCATATTTTGGATTGCTATGAGTGTGAATATCTTTATTAGCTTGAAAATATAGCTTTGTTAATTTAGTAGTTTAGAAATCATGAATTCTGTTTATATGTTCCATTTGCTTTTCCTTCATCTATTTTGTCTGCTTATTGATTTTTTTATTTTCTCAATAGTTTGTCTTGAATAACTATTTATTCTTACTGGCTTTATTTTTTATTTTATTTTTTATGATCTCTTTTGGGAGATTTTTTAAGCTAATTATCTCAACTTTTTTCTCCGCTGAATTTGAAAATTTTGTGATTGTGTATATTATTTGCAATCTTAGTAAATGAATCAAATTCGAAAATTCGAGTTCCGACTCAATCCAGTTTTCAATCTGAGAGGATCCGGGTTGATTATGACCTGATCCGATGATTGACTCGATCTGTGGTTCATGGATTTGTTTCCAGTTTGGGGTCGATCCGATCCAAATCTGACCCGTTCATGAGTCTAAGACTGCATAAATACCGGCACGTGGCCGTCATGTGCGATGCGTCGGGAATGAGCAACCGGCTACCGACGGTAAAAGAACCAGGTTAGAACATTAGCACCGTCACCGTCCCGTTCCGAGTTTACCTTCTCGCTGAGCTCGCCTCGTCTTTTCCCTATTTCTAATCGCTCCCCCTCCCTCCCAGTTTTGATTCGTTAATGATTTCCCCAAGCAGGGAATCCATCGCCATTACTCTTCGATTTTGATGCAAGTCAACCCTTCCGGTCTCTTCCTCTTTCAGGTTTTCAATTCCATTCCTCTTTTGTTCCCCGAATTTCTCGTTTCATGTTTGGGATATCGATCTGCTGTCGTTCTTAGGGTTTCGTTGATCCATCGGGGTCGGGGATTCGTGGATCTGATTCTCTGACTGACGAGGAAGGTATGCGAGCTCGCCTTCTTCTAGTTAGATTCCGATGAGACGGCGCTTGCCGTTCTCATCAGCCGGCATAGAGATGGACAAGCACAGCGGCAAGCCCCCTCGCTCCCGCCTCTGCCTCCTCGCGTCGCTAGCGGCCTTGTTCTGGTTTTTCATCTTCTACTTCCACTTCGCGGTGCTCAGCAGTAGCCCTCCCGAGCAATCCGCGCGAACTGCGTCGATTTCTTCGGATCTGGAAGAGCATTTTCCTCGGCGAGCGCTTCCGATTGAGACCCAAATTCCACCGATCGAGAAAAGATTCCCTTTTCTTCTTGCCCTAAAGACCGCGGAGAACAAGAGCGATCCCTGCGGCGGAAGGTACATTTATGTTCACGATCTTCCTTCCCGATTCAATGAAGACATGCTTAGGGATTGCCGGAAGCTCAGCCTCTGGACCAACATGTGTAAGTTTACCAGCAATGCCGGCCTTGGACCTCCGCTTGAGAATGTGGAGGGGGTTTTCTCAAACACTGGATGGTACGCCACGAATCAGTTTGCTGTCGATGTGATATTCAACAACCGGATGAAGCAGTATGATTGCTTGACTAACGATTCTTCCATTGCTGCTGCTATTTTTGTCCCTTTTTATGCCGGTTTCGACATAGCTAGGTATCTTTGGGGTTACAACATCTCGGTGCGAGATGCAGCTTCTCTTGATTTGGTGGATTGGCTAATGAAGAGGCCAGAATGGGGTGTGATGGGAGGAAGGGACCATTTTTTGGTTGCCGGGAGGATTACTTGGGATTTTAGGAGGCTCACCGATACGGATTATGACTGGGGTAACAAGCTTTTGTTCATGCCAGCAGCGAAGAATATGTCCATGCTTGTTGTTGAGTCGAGCCCTTGGAATGCGAATGATTTTGGCATGCCATATCCAACCTATTTTCACCCCGCGAAAGATTCAGATGTGTTAACCTGGCAAGATAGAATGAGAAAATTGAAGCGTAAGTGGCTCTTCTCATTTGCAGGGGCGCCTCGACCGGGTAATCTGAAATCGATCAGAGGGCAGATTATTGATCAGTGCAGGAAATCAGCAGTTTGTAAGTTGCTGGAGTGTGATTTTGGAGAGAGCAAATGCCACTCACCTAGCAGCATTATGCAGATGTTTCAGAGCTCATTGTTCTGTTTGCAACCTCAGGGGGATTCCTATACCAGGAGATCTGCTTTTGACTCGATGTTGGCTGGCTGTATACCAGTCTTTTTTCACCCCGGATCCGCATACACACAGTATACATGGCATCTTCCTAGAAAGTTTACCAAGTATTCTGTTTTTATTCCAGAGGATGATATTCGAAAGAGAAATGTCAGTGTAGAGGACAGGCTGAAGCAAATTCCTCAGGATGTTGTGAAGGTTATGCGAGAAGAAGTCATAAGTCTCATTCCAAGTATCATTTACGCAGACCCTAGATCAAAACTTGAGACCCTTAAAGATGCCTTTGATGTTGCTGTCCAGGCAGTAATATCCAAGGTCACAAAACTTAGAAACGATATCATCGAGAACCGCGAGGACAAGGATTTTGTCGAGGAGAACAGCTGGAAGTATGCTTTGCTAGAGGAAGGGCAGCGAACAGTCGGGCCGCATGAGTGGGATCCTTTCTTTTCAAAACCCAAGGATGCTAATAAGGAGTCCAGTAGCTCATCTGCTGAAGCTGCTAAAAATTCCTGGAAGAATGAACAGCGGCATCAGTCTTGAGTTTTGAAAAAAAAGTATGCAATTGCATCAAGAAATGCGTTTTGGGTCATCTGATACATGGCAACTTGCAGACTGGAGTTGCCTAATGATGATTGTCCAATTTTCCGGTATGTTTCAAACCATAGAGGTAGGCCCCAAATTTGCTCTCAAAACCATTTTTTATAGTTTCTATGCCAATCCAATCAGTTTTGCGTTTTGCCTTAATAAATTCTGTGTAATTCTATTCAAATATAAAATGCTATCAATACCATTTGTTACTTACCTGGATGCTTTTAATCTATCCAAAGCAGCCAAGAAATTAAGATGCTTTCTCTATTCAAGATACCCTTTTTTTTGTTCCTATCCAATCTTATGATATAAAACTTTGAAATGACTACAGGGTGCCAATTTTTTCTTCCTGTTGCCTGTGCTTTTCTTCAGAATTTTATTTTTGATTTCGGATTGCCGTCCCTTCTCTGATTGTGAGGGTAAGTTGCAATATTTCGTTGCGTTTTGGCCTTATTTACCGTTTGCATTTTATGATTTGCCTTCCGTAGGTGCTTTAGTGATAAAATTATATTTCATTGTATGAGATGTTACTTGCACTTTGTAGCCTAATAGATTGTTTGAGCAAGTCAAACAATAGAAGAAACTAGGTCTCCCACAAACTGATTTTCAGTCCAAAAATGACGTGCATGTGATACGAATAAAACATCCTCGGGAGCCAAATAACCAAAAGTATTAAATGCGAAAATCAATACTATGAACTTGATAAGCCACAAGGTGTTTTTCAACTTTGCAAGAAATAGCATAACAAGCAACTTCCTCATAGGAAGGCTATCCGGGATAGTAAAACACCAGTTATGTCAAGTCATAGGCCAGTGCTCTCAAACTACTCATAAACTAAAATATTAGCATGACATACGGAGTGAGACTCCGATATTAAAAAAAATCAACGGAACCTCACGATGCAGCATTACACCCCACAATGACCAAGGGTATCAATTAGTTCGTTACGCGTCACATCATATTGAAAGGTATAATCAGAATGAGACGCACTGTGAACATCCTCATCTTCCCACATATCTAAGAGTTCCGTACAATACAAAGAATAATATTGACCTCAAAACATTAGTATCAACAAGCGTTCATCACATATGTACGCAGTTATGCCGGTAGGTTTAGTAACTAACTTGATATATATAACTAATCATTAGCAAAATTGCATTAGCACTCGAGATTGAATATAACTATAGTTGTTATTTTGCAGCATTTTCAATATATGTGTTATGCTTGTAAATAGTAAGATTTGGGTACTTGAGTTTGTTCTTTGTTTTGTGTAATGCATGTTATCTATCTTATTTTTGAAAAAGAGAGAAATAGAGTTGCGTCTTTAAACTGAAATCAGTTGTACTCACACTGGGTGACATTACTGGGAAAAATTATTGGGTGCGCCGCGCGCACCGTTCGGACGCCCAATCAGACGGCGCCACGTGTATCCGGACCCAGCTGTATGGCATACGTGACGCCCTCTGATTGGATTCCGGACGGTGCACCGTCCGAACACAATAACTTCTCCATTACTGGAGGGTTCATCATTTTTTTGTTTGATTTTTTATTTTTATTTTGTCTTGTTCTGTAGCTCCATTACATGATTCTTTGGACCTATTTAATTGCTTGCCTAAGTATTTGTTTTAAGGAAAAATTACATGTGTCATCTAAATTTTTTTTTATTCATTTAATTTTCAAAATTAGGTATTTATATATGTTATTTTATAATCTAAATGTGTAATTATGAATTACACCTTTTTATATTGAAATATCGATGAAGGAATAGATATTTCTCCTTTAATAAAGATGAAAGGTTATATCTTTCACAGTTGGATAAAGAAGTGTAGTTTTTAATTATATATTCAAAATATAAGGAGGAATATAAATATTTAATTTTAAGAGCTAAATGTGTATATATTTTTTTTTTAAAGTGTAACATGTAATTCTCCTTTGTTTAATTAATAATGTTATTGTTAGCTTCTTTTTAGCTGGAGGTTAAATTGATCATGATTATTTTTAAAAAAATTAAAATAAAATAAATTTTTATTTTTTCATTTTTAATATAAAAATATTAGTATAAAAAATTTATTTTATTTTATATTCTATACATTTTTAAAAAATATTATTTAATAAAAAAAGTTTTGGCTCTAACCGGCTTTTATGTTTTATCTCTATTTGGCTTAGGATCATTTTGATCTTGTTTAAGATTAAAATGATGCTCATTAAAATAAAAATAAAAATTAATAAATTTTTATTATATTTTA
>JAEMOT010000505.1:141772-190836 GCA_019297695.1 Apostasia ramifera | reverse complement strand
CCGCCGACGGGGTCATGCGGTCGTGCGAGGCCGCCGGCGGCGGCGCAGGGGCGCGCGGCTGCCGGATCTGTTGGAGGGAGGGAGGGTAAGGGTATAATAGTAATTTTAATAATTTTGTAATAATAAAAAGATAAAAAAGGACCCAGATGATAATTTTTGAAAACCTAGGGACCTCAATGTTATAATTTTAAAATCGCAGATCTGTGTGATAATAACCCTTAAACTCAGGGACCTGAGTGTAATTTCCCTTATAAAAATAATATAAACTCAAGCATAAGATGAGTAAACTATAGAGACCTATCAGTAATGTGCTCCTTTTTACATTAACTGTTTGGCGCGAGGACCAAAACAGGACANATAATATTTTTTATATTTGAATTTATATAAAATAATTTAAAATATTTATATATTATTATTATTGTTATTTTTTAAATTAGTATTATTTTGATCCTATTTTTGTCTGTTTTGGTCCTAACGCCAAACAGGGCCTAACTTCCTCGGTGGAAGGGAAGGAAGAACACGGTTTTTTTTTTTGAAATTCTGGAAGGGCACGGGTTTTTGCCGAGGGGACGACCAGCTGCGGAGGCCCGAGGGCATGGCTAGGCAGGCGGCGAAGCTGATCGGATCTCTGTCCGGTAGACTTTCGAGGCAGCAGAGTCCGGCGTCGTCATATCTTTCCTCTCTGCTATCTCAGTCTCGCCACTTCGGGGCGGCGCCTCAGCCTGCCGTTTTCGTCGACAAGAATACCCGCGTCATTTGTCAGGGAATCACCGGCAAAAACGGCACCTTCCACACTGAACAGGCCATCGAATACGGCACCAAGATGGTCAGATCTCTTTGCCGCTTTATTAGGCTGTCCTATTTTCAGTGAAGATTGTTTTAATTAGGTTATTGGATTGGGCATGTCATCCCTTGTTTCTATTTCTGTTCATGTCGGCTTCATCATTTCATTAATACGCTTGGCTAGATATTCTTATTTGTAATTCTAGTTGTAGGTAAAAGAATTAGTTTTCTGTCTGCATAACGTGCGGAGGCCTACTTTTCACTTAGTGGGCGATAAATTTTGAGCTCCCATAGTGGTTTCTTTAGCTTCCAATTTGTTTAAACAATATGAATTTTATAGTACAGAAGGTGCCTGTCCTCCAAGTTGGTTTGAAATCTGGCAGGTTTGTTTCTGGTGATGGTGATGAAATAGTCTTGATGACATGTAATGACACACCTGGCTTGTTTTTGTTATTGTGAACGTTTATGGATCAAGACATTTTAATTCTGTCCTTTTGGTTTATGTTATTGCAATGTGAGAAACATATTGAAGTTATCTAATTTCTCCTGTGCATGTTTCTATTAAGTAACTTCTACAACATTCAGCGGAGGAATGCCCATTTTACATATTTTACCTTCTGCAGTTAGCCAGTTAATGGTTTCCTATGTAGAATGTTCAAATTGGTTGGGAAAGCATTCAACATACTGATACTCTTGGTTAGCATGCCTACTAGTTTGTATTAGTAGCATTAGCTTATGCTTGGAGGCAAATCATCTCCAAATAAGTTTTTTTGGTACTTGTAAGCTTACAGATATCAATTTTGAGCATTATATGTTAGTTAAAATTGCCATGTACTGAGTTTTTGTGATCAGAATTAGCAAGCTTGTTAACAATTGTGCCTGATTTTGACTTTTTTGGTGCTCCCAATTTTATGAACTAGAAACTGCTTGAGTATTATTTTGAAGTTTCTTATTGATGAACAGGGATGTGAAAAGAAATAGAATTTTCATGTTTGCATTGAATAGGTTGGCGGTGTGACCCCCAAAAAAGGTGGAACAGAACACCTAGGCCTACCTGTCTTCAATACAGTTGCAGAAGCCAAGGCTGAAACTAAAGCTAACGCATCAGTGATTTATGTTCCGCCGCCATTTGCTGCAGCAGCTATCCTGGAAGCTATGGAGGCTGAATTGGATCTTGTAGTATGCATTACCGAAGGAATACCACAACATGACATGGTATGTGGTCTGCATAATCCAGTTCAAATTGTATTGATGCATTTACTTGATCGGAATTATTAGGTTCTACATCCCAAATTTAAACTCCAATTTCAAGTTTGTAGTCAAGAATTTTCATCACTGTCAGTAAGGTTAGATATCCTGCTCTTTTCTGCATGAAGTTAGGATTTATATCCTTCATCATTTAATTATTGATGTAGAGATATGGATATCCCCAAAGGCTTATCTTATTATTAAAGGAGGTTAATATTTGATAAAATTCAAATGTTTGCTATTTGTCTTTATTAGTGGATTTCAAGAATAAAGGATATTTGGATAGTGTTTTTATTAGTAGTCTTCTTTCTATTTTATTGGCCTTTATTAAATTCTTATATCGTTGTAGTTGCTAGTCTCGGATGATTAAAGATAAGTATTCTCTATTTCCACCTTTTCTTCTAATCTCCTTCCCTTTCACCCTTTTACTTCTACTTCAATTGATATCTGAGCATGTTCTACTACAGACCGTGATTTCATTATTAGCTTACAGTATGATTTCTCCATCTCAATGGTTTCGCACAAGAGGTCCGATTACACATTGAGATCCCATCACACGACATCAGTCACCCTCTTTCTTTCAGTGGAAGACAATATTTGAATGCATCTACCCTTTCTTTGAATTTTGTAGTTTACTACAATCACCATACAAGTTTGTAATTGTCTTTACTAAGAGGAGCTTGCGTAGGAGTCTCCGTAAGGAGTCCAATACACGTGGATTCTATTTGTTGGATTATGTGGGTGCATTTAGAGGGGGGTGAATAGGTGTTGATTACTAAATTAAAAAATTAGTTTATTTTAATAATGTATGACAATAAATAACTCAATGCACAAGTTAGTAATACAATAATGATAGATGTGAAAACGATGAAGTACGTACAGGAAAGTAAATGAAAATCACACACAAAGAACACACGAGATAATATGGTTTGGCACATGCGTGCGTACATCCACCATAACCTCGAAAGATTTCACTAATAATCACTATTTGGTATAATAAGAGATACCTTTTACCATCCTCCTCTACACCTTGATGCCTTTTTCACACTATGTGAAGGATCATGCACACGTCCTCTAAACACCCTTTGAAGGCCTTCATCCTCTTTCTAATGAGAAATACAATCCGCTGGAGGCCTTCTTCACTCTCAAAGTAAAGGATAAAAATATTACCTCCTTTAGTACAAGCCTAAGGGTCCTCATTAGTACAATGAATGAAAATAAAAGCAAATACAAGATGAGAAAAATAATATGCGACTTATAATATAACATCCTGTGTCTCAGATGTAGAGATATTGTTCGCTTTAGTTTTAGAAAACTGTGTGACTTGAGCTACTTCTTAGGTGTTCACTCATTGCAGTACGTTTCATCTCAAGTACGCTTAACTATAGAGTTTTCTATTACTAATCTCACGGTTTTTTCCTAAACGATGTCTTTGTATATTTAGATTGTGCTATATATATATTTTAGGGATTGCCCTTCTTTTTTTATGTTTGACAATTCATTCTTGTGCTCGCCCCACCTAAACGCTTGTCAGGAGCCACTCTTTGTCGTGTGATTCCAATTCAATCATATAAACATCACTACGACGATCACTTTCTGCCCCTTTCGGTCATGGGTTGTCATATATAACATTCTTCTAATGAATAATACTTGAAGCTCTAGGAGAAGATGGATCACCTATTTAGCACTTTGATTGCCTTAATCCTCACTTTAATCACTTTTTAGTCATCAACACTAAGGGCCGTTTGTTTAGCCAAGTTAAAATTAATTTGGTTAATTTTAACTAGACATATCACAATACATATGAAATTTAATATTAAAAATTAACTATATTTCATATCATACACATATTTCAAAATAAAAAATTAACTTATTTCACGTCCTATACACATATTATAATAAAATTAACTTATATTACATCTCTAATATAATAATTTTTTTTTGACAACAATATAGTAACTAATTTTAACTTTCACAATTTTCAATAAATTTTTTTTTCATCCAAAGTTAATTTTAATCTTGTTAAAATTACATTGAAACTTAGCCTGATACAGTTTGATGGCAGAGAGAAGCATACTCATGAATTTGGATTGAAACAATGCTTTGCAAAAGCAACCAAAGTAAAATTTAAAGGCAGCTGCTGCTAAGTATGGAAATGCAAAAACTTATACACAAGGATACATCATGGTGTTAAATGCCGAGATTGCCACCAGTGCTGCTGAGCATCACGCTTATGAGAACTAAGCACATCACAAGTCCACGGGAAGAATGAGTTTTTACTATGCCCAAAAGTATTGGAATGCCTATCAGACAAATAGCACCAATCATATGGATTTTGTCTTGAAGACTAATTGAGGTCATGATCAAGTTTATGCAGCATATTTGAGACTAGTATCTGTTCCGGCCAAAGCCCAACCAACATCAACAGTAAATTAACAAGTGAATAAGAAAAATCATTATTTGCTACATAGCAGGACATCTTTTGTTTTACTTGATAAAAGTTCACAGCTTTTGACAGAAAACGTTCAATTTTATTCAACTATTATCCTGGGGCTGCCTAAAATTTCTGAATGAGATTCATTGTTCATAATTGACATAGACAGAAGGTAGGGTGAATGGAGTAGAGAATATTTATTTTAATCATCCAAAAACTACTAATTACCAAAGCATACATTTATCGAGCTCCAGCCCAACCAAGAAGAGAAAATAAAGGCAAACAAAATAAAAAGATAATTACTAATAATAACAAAGATACTAAACTTGTCAAGCTTTTTGGAATAGATCCCTTGATTCTCTTTCTGACCAGAACTCAGCCAACACAGTTGGATGGCTAGAATTTTATTTTCTTTTTATTTTTTCCCTGTCTATCCCTTAGCCATTCACATAGTTCCAAGCAAATTGCCCTTGTTATTTCTCAACTTAAAACCCCATTCTCTAATTTAAAAAAAAAAAACCATTCTCTTCCTTGTCTTCTTCCTTCCAGGCTTTCTTCCTTGTCTTCTTCCTTCCAGGCTTTGAATTCTTCTTCTCATGAAAGAACCGCTGCTAAGGTTTGAGGAAAAAACCTAAAAAGGAGAATAAGGTAAAAGAAGAAAGGAGTGATGGACAAGGGGTGTAAAGCTTTCCTCTTAAAGTGGGTATGCACCAAGAAGAGGACTAGATTTTAGAAGAAGAGAGAAAGTTGAAACCAATTGCCATGAAATATAAAAATGTTTTTGCCTCAAAGGTAGCAAATTTTCTCTTTGTTTCTACAAGTTTTAACTTCAAAATCAAAAAGGATTTCCTATCCTATTTATACAAGAGAAGAGAGGATACAAAAAACCAAATGAATTAAAGAGGAATACAATGTGTTTAAGATGTTGAAAAACCATCTAATTAAAAGGGGAAGAGGAAATCAAAGGTTGCATTAGTTCAACAAGGGGGAAGCCAAGTGCCTTTCACCCTTTCGTCATCCTCATGACTTAAGTTTTTGATGTTAAGTAGATTAAAACGAGTTCAATAGAGATTGAACTTCAAACTAACTAGATAGAGCTAAGATCGCTTTGGATCATCCCATACCATATCTCACGATTTTGTCCCACTCAAAAGACGCTTTGACATCCCAAGGCCATGTTCTTACACAAAGCCCAAGAACTCTCATTTACTTTTTGATGTGGGACAATCCATATCTGTTCCCCTCTCTTATGCGTAGAAGCTTATTAGAAGCTACACTTTCAACAAAGGAGAAGCTAAGTGCCTTTTCACCCTATTGTTATCCTCTTGACTGAACTTTTAATGTTAAGTAGATTAAAATGAATTCAAAAGAGATTGAACTTCAAACTAACCAGGATCAAGCTAAGATCATTTTGGATTGTCCGTACCATATCTCAGGATTTTGTCCCCTCAAAAGACACCTTGACATCCTAAGGCCATGTTCTTACGCATAGACAAGAACTCCTATTTACTTTTTAATGTGGGACAATCCATATCTGTGCCTCTCTCTTATGCATAAAAGTATGCTAAAGGCCACTCTTTATTCTATTAATTCCCTTCTCATAGTACATCTGCAGATGATCACTTCCACCCTCTTCAGCCCTAGGTGTTTAGGCACATTAGCTTCCACCTAATTCATCCTCGAAACGCATCGTACAGCGAGAGGTTGACTCTACTACAATTATGTCATATGACCCGGTTCACTATGCCGAGCTATTGTCCACTATGACCTATTCCATTCTAATCTTAGATTTTGTTTACCAAAAAGCACCTCGACATCCTAAGGTCAAGCTTTTACATATATAATCGATGAATTCCCCTCCACTTTCTTATGTGGGAGAATTTATCTCAATGTTCCTCTTCCAAACCTAGAAACCTGCTAAGAGTCACTTTATAATTTCCTTCACATAGGACATCACCCAGTAATCACTCCTACCATTTTTTGGACACGATGCCATAGGAATAGTAGGTGCAAAGCCATCTATACAAGTTCTTCAGCTAGAATGCAGGAGGTGAAGTGCAGTTGACCAAATATGAGGCCACATTGGGAGGCGAGCCAATGATGGACTATTTCTAAGGAGTCATCAGTGTCAGTTCCTCTCTTGTGAATAAGGTATGATCATATATTTTAATGTTTGTCACTATATTTAAGTTAGTTAATAACAAATGGCTCTTTAAGTTTAATGTTGTCAGCTTGATGGATTAAAGATCTCTTGGTGCACTACACACATGGCTGAAATAAAATGAGCTTGAGAGTAGAACCAAGCTTGATTTGATGAGTGGAGTGATAAAGATCAAGAGCAAGTCTTATAGCACAAAGATATTTTGGGTTTATCATTATTAGGTAAATTAATTGTATGATTCATCCTTGTAGTGCTAGGATGGTGTGGATCACTTTATGAACACATATGACATTTCTAGATGTTGGTTAGATCAAGTTTAAATCAATTAGACATTGATTAAACCAACTAAGAGTGAGCTAGTGGAAATTGGCACGTTTGCCCATCAGCTGGTAGATCGATTAATTGATTGGTTGGTCGACCAAGGCTAGCTGACCTATGACAAAAAACTATTTTTCTTGGCTGTTTATTTAGTCAATCAATCAATCAACCAACTATTGTCTAATTATGACTATTGAAGGTTCCAACTGTTTGATTTAGTTTGATCACTTGGTCAGCTAAAGGGCTCTCATCTACCACTTTTCTAGCCATAAGAGACCTTTATATAAGAAACTGAGGTGATGATAATTATCTTCCAGTCTCTTTGAGCCTTATTAAATGTGAATTAACCCCTTTACAATTATTTCATTAATGTCCCATTGTTCTATAATGATTTCATGAAAGTAGGTGCGGGTGAAGGCTGCTCTTAACAAGCAATCTAAAACTAGACTCATTGGACCAAATTGTCCTGGCATAATCAAACCTGGAGAATGTAAGATTGGGATCATGCCTGGGTATATCCACAAGCCAGGAAGAGTTGGAATTGTTTCACGATCGGGAACTTTGACATATGAAGCGGTATATTTTGTACTAATCTTGCACTTGTATAGTCATGGATTGGTTTCTACCCGGAGAATATAACTATTATATATTACATACTTTCAGGTATTCCAGACAACTGCTGTTGGTTTGGGGCAGTCAACCTGTGTAGGTATTGGAGGAGACCCCTTCAATGGTACCAATTTTGTTGATTGCATCACAAGATTTCTAGAGGATCCTCAGACTGAAGGTATGCTATTTGTAGACGTAACAACTAGTCTTAGTGAAAAGAAAAATGATAGATTTTCAAAAAGAAAAGAAAAATGATCCAAAAGCTTGTAAACTGAATCTAAGTTTTCCATCTATAAATTTGGATGATAGAATTAGCTTGCCCAATAATTAATTTTTAGTGCATGATAAGCTTCAAATATGGGTTTCTTTCATAGATTGATATTTTAGTTCTCTTATCTCCCGTCAGTCTTAAGTTACAGACAGACAAGTTTATTCTTGTAAATGTATTTGACTTCCGCTTAAGTTACTTGATTGATATATCAAGTTAGGTCTATTTGCCTTGTGCTTTATATATAAGCCATGTTCCTATTTTGGTGTTTCTCTGGAATGTCATAATTAATGAGGTTGTGGTTAGAATGAGCACTCTATTTGGGTCAAGATGTTGCTACGATTATAAGAGAATTTAAGCTAGGGCTATTTGGTTAATGGAATTAATTCAGGTTATCTTCTATGATTTATGCATACATACATACATACTTACATGGAGTTATTTTGTCCAGTTTTAAGAAAGTTAGAAATCAAGGTTAGATTGATCATTTTGGTCTTGTAGATTCTGAACCTGACCTGAAGATAAAGTTGAACCATCTGTAACTAAATTTGTATGTTGATTCCCATCTAGTCTTTAGTTCCCACTTGTGTTTCATTCCTGCCTACAACATAGTGCAAGTTTATTTTATTCTACTATTTGTGTATGTTCCACAAATCCTCTTATGGAAATCATAGCATGTGGAATCATATCCCTTTACCTGAATTGACTGTAACTTAAAAGTCTCATTAACGATTGAATTTCAGAAAGTCTCTTTAATACAACCATCTGTGAAAAACTTTGTTGTTCCCATGCCTTCTTATTGGAATAGGGGTGTGGTTTAGAAACTTGCTTTTCTGTACAGTGACTTGAAATTGGAATCATAGATTAAATACCAGTGGAATCTATAATCAAAACATGTAATTTTTACAATGTTCAATTTTCCACAAATCCCTCTTTTTTTGAGTTTATATTTTGCTTGTTTAATTGAATTTGCAATATATTAAATAAAAGATAAAAATAGAGCATGCAATGATATTATGCCTTTGCTATATAAGGTATACTTGATTTTTTTTTATTTTTTTGTCATTATTAATTCTTGGACAATTATGTAAGTGCACAACTTTATACTTGAGGGGTTCTATTCTCATTATTTTTGTATGGTCTGGCATCCAGGTATTGTTCTTATTGGAGAGATTGGGGGAACTGCAGAAGAAGATGCTGCAGCTCTTATAAAGGTAAAGTGGAACTTGATATGATACAAAATCAAGAATATGCTTACTTTTTCTGCGTCGCTGTGAATTTAGCTCCTGGTTTTTTTCCTGCATCCATTCATTTTTGCTTCTTGAAATCTTGATATTATTGTTATCAAACATGTTGCTATGTGTGCTCAGTGGTTGTTGCATGAAAGATGCTCTAGTTCAAAAGTAACTGAGTTGTTGATGGAATCGATTCTTTTTGGACCATTTGAGAATTTCATACTTTCATTTCTCAATTATTTCTACTCAGGAATCATTAACATGCTAAAATTCCTATTAATGTTCTTCCAAACATTGGCTACTCGTTGTAGCATTCATGTTCTTGAGTGACACTATCTGAGTGAAAGCTATTTGAAGAATAAGGATGTGATTAAACAATTATGCTACATGCAGTTTCTCTATAAGAGCTGTTCATGTAATCACTGGAACAGTTTCGGCATTTTATTCGGTGAAATGTTAGAGTTAAGGTTCTTTTCACCTTCTAGAATAAAGGTAGCTATGCTTGATCTGTATTATGATTTTTAACCAGGAAGATATGAATAAAACTATTTGTGATGCAGGACAAATAGGAATAATATATGAAATTTCACATCAGCGGAATTTAAAGGTATTAAATTAAACACAATATTTTCTAAAATATTTATTATATGATAAATTAGATTTTAAATCTTGCAAATTACTTTAAAATTTAAGTTGAATCATTTGATATGCTAAAGTTTATCAATTAGATTAGGGAGGTTAAGTTAAAATTTAATAATTTAGATCCAAGGTTCGAAATTTAAAGTATGAACCTTCATGATTAAATTCAACAGTAATTTGTTTCAATTAAATTGTAGGCCTCTCAATTTAGAGCTTAATCGAATAAATAAAGTGAATAAAATAATTTCAATCAAATTTAATGAGTCAGCAAGTATTTGATTCAAAGAAAATTTACTAAATTATGGAAACTAGTCTCCTGGCTAGATTCACTTGCATAGGTGAGTTCGAGTAGAATCAAGCTGACATGCAAAGTTGAACGCAAGAAGGGCATAATGCCATTGATTGGATTGTGTGGGACCAATCCATGCGGAAGACGGTGTGCTTGGTGGTGGGGGTGTGGGAGCGTAAGAGAAAGCATGACGCCGGTCCGGCGAGCTCCCGTAGGCTTTTGGTGTCAATGGAACTCGATAACGAGTGCATGAGGCTGCACTAATTAGTGGTCGGTCGCTACTCTCTTGATCACCACATTACTACTACTCTGTTTAGTTGCTCTCTTCTCTCTAAAGTCTCTTAGTTGAGACTACTCTTGCTTTATTCATTCCAAAGACTCTCTCTTCATTCTAAAGATTCCTTGACTCAGTTTGTCTCACCGCTAAACTCTCGAGCACTTCGCAGCCGCTCCATCTGTCATCGAGCACCTTGCGCAACTGCAGGTTGATCTCTCCCCCTCTCCCACGAAATGCATTTTAGAGAACTCCTTATCATAGAAACAGCTCTCTCGTACTCTTCCAAAATGCAATGTAGATAGTTAATCTTTATTGTAGAAGCATCTCGCTCTCTCTACCTCTCCCAAAACGCAATGCAGAGAAGTCCTTACTGCAGAAGCACTGTTGAAGGTAGTTTGCGTACACCAAAAAGAGGTGGAGCGAGGCAAGAGAGATGGGTCGATCAGTGAGATCCCAGTATTCGTGAGTTAGATCCCCAAACGATGGGTTCCATGATGCGTCCCGCATCCTTATTTTGCCCGCAGGGAGTTAGCGGGAAAAAGAAATGCATCTTTTCTAAGTCCTACCCTTGTGCGTCTCACTCTAGGAAAGTGTCTTTGTTGTATGTTTCTCCCCCTTATTGAGATGTAGAACCGGAGTAGTAACCAAGAACAAGAAAAAAAAAAAGGGAGGGAGAGAAAAGAGAGAAACTAGATAACTAGGCTCTTTATAGTGTTTGTTTAGCACATACATAAAGGAAACAACTTTGAAACAAGCAATAATTTTATAGGGTGATTTGGTTCGATAATCTCTTGATGTTATGTTACCTAAAGAAGTGATTATTTAGTTTGATTGTCATGCGTAGATAACCTTATAAAATATTATAGAATTGTTACTCAAAGATAACATCTAGTTGTCAAGACATGTAGATAATATGACATAACATCAAGATAATATATTAAGTCAAATGCTCCCTAAATAAAAATTTCCTAGACATCTAAAATGCCCAATAGGAAATGAAATAAAGCAAAATAATTATTCTGATTTCTCTCTTGCGTCTGGAGTATATGAGCCTGAAATTATGATAATCGGTGGGTGAATCTCCATTTTCTTGTTCTAGTTTATGTACTATTGCAAACTTCAGTTGCTTGAAGTTGTGTTTGAGCCGTATGTATACTTTATCTTCTTAAATTTGCAACCAAATTATACCTTAATAATAGTGTAAATTGGTTATTCATTGTGATGTTTGATTGCTAAAGGAGTGGTTAGATGCAATAAATCCTCTATGGCAGACATTTCAACCGTGAAAACATTTTAAAAATGCCTTAGGTGCATTATTGAGTTATGATTTTATGTGCATGGTGTTGTATAATTGATCTTAGCCAATTTGATTTCTGATGCCAATTTTGTCTTGTCTCCCCAGCCCTGACTTCTTTCATGTGTTTTTATTTTTTGAATAAAAATAGAAAAGTAAGACGGACAAACCAGTTGTTGCATTCATAGCAGGCCTCACTGCACCGCCAGGGAGACGCATGGGCCATGCTGGAGGTAAGCATAAGTATCCCCTCTGCTTTCGCTTTTAGCTTGAACAATTTTTTTTTCTAACCAAAAGATGAAGAAAAACAGTTCCCCAATTGTTAAAAAAAAGTAAGACACCTTAAGGTGATGGAGTAAGGTTTTGATATTTTACAGTTTTCTTTTTCAAATTTCAATGGTGAACAGTAACATATGCTCTGTCAGTGTTTTCTGTAACATATACTAAAATTCTATTCATCATATCATTTTCCAGTTGCTGTGACTTTCACGGGTTTGGGTAAGCTAGAACTCAACTTGAAACTTTAGTTCCATTCAGACTTGAATCAAACTTGGAATTCAAGTTTGATTTTTTTGCAATGAATTTATTTCTAGCTGAGTATAGACGTTTGAGTCACATCGGTATATACACATATACAGTAGTGAGGCAGTGTAGGATAAAATTCTTTATAGTATATTTGTTATTTTGAATGTCATTTTGTAAAAACTTAAAGTTTCTGTTAATTCGAGATCAATTTCAGCGTAGACTTCTTTGACTCGAGCTCTGTGACATGATTCCATTTCAACTAGACCCAAATCTATCAGATCTCACCAGAGTTTTGGGTTTCGATCACTTTTTTCAGTTCTAACTAATAGCTTTGTTTTCAACTTTTTGTGATCGACTTATATGAATCCTTTTTCGATGAATGTTTTCTTTCCCGACATGTTGTGGCTATCCGAAATTACATTATCGACGGAATCGTTTGCTTTGTTTGTTGCAGCAATCGTGTCTGGCGGTAAGGGCACTGCCCAAGGCAAGATCAAAACACTCAGAGAAGCTGGAGTGACAGTGGTTGAATCCCCAGCCAAGATTGGCACAGCCATTCTGGATGTTTTCAAGCAGCGTGGGCTGGCAGAGTAAGAGGAATGAATCCATTTCACTTTTCTCCCTTGACTTTTTTTTGAGAAATTGCATCTGAGTCCCTTCGCTGCTTCCATAGTTTTTGATTATGGAATTGTGATGAATAAAATAAGAGGCAAAGGATTCTTTAAGACAACTGCTCTGTTTGCATTTATATATCTTAATGATCTTCAATGATCATCATTGTCATCATCCTTTCATCAATTTCCATGCTATTCGCTTCTTTTATTATCTTTGAATATTTTTAATCTTGAGAGCCTGATTTTTGATATTGAAAACTGAAAAGATACATTTAGATGAAGTTTGATCACTTTGTATGTTATTATCAATTTTTGTAATGCTGTGCTCTTGGATATGATGAGGAACAATCTCAATGTTATCTGAAAATTTGGGGCAGTTACATGCATTTCATTAAATTTTAATTATTTATATATTTATAATTTAAATTTTTAATAGTATATATCAATTATAAAAATTATAATACATATAATAAATATTGTAACTTTAATATAAATTTTTAATTAATATGTAATATTAAAATAACTAAATTCTAATGAATGTATATGATTACTATTTTGATTTTTAATGTAAAAATTATTACATCTGTAAAATATAAAGAAAATTAATTTGTTGGGCAGGCAAGGCATTTATTTGCCTGGGCCACAAATAACCTGAAACATTCTTAGATATTTGGTCAAGCTGAATGCTGGCCTGCAAAGAAAAAATATACAAATAAAATAAATATTGTAGAAATGAAAATGTTAGGATAAATGTGTGGATATACACGAAAGGATAGAATGAGAAATGAGTATATCCGAAAGAAAGTTGGTGTTGCACCAATTGAGGATAAACTTAGAGAAAGTCGGCTTCGATGGTTTGGAGATCTAAATCGTAGGCCAATTGAAGCTCCAGTTAGAAAAATTGAGTTATTGGATTTTGCCCATGTACAAAGAGGAAGAGGGAGACCAAAGAAGACATGGCAAGAAACTATAAGGAGTGATCTTAATTACTTAAACTTAGATAAGAATTTGATAACTGATAGAGCGCAATGGAAACAAAGGATTCATGTAGCCGACCCCACCTAGTGGGATTAAGGCTTGATTGTTGTTGTTGTTATTGTACATTTTTATAAGTTTTAATATTAAAAAACAATTTTAATTCACTTTTACGTATTATAAAATTAAAATCATATTATTTCTAGAATCTAAAAATTACTGCTAATTAAATACAAGTTTCATGACATGATCGTGCAGAGACTTTAATATGATAGTTAACAAATTGCTGCTAAAATAACTCAGAAGGCCACATTTAAAACTTCAGTCGCGAAATCACGGAGGCAGCACATTTCAAACAAAACCATATCATCTTCTATACCACAACAGCAACATAATTTGTTTGAAGATCTTCTCACACAATGAGATGCATGTATTGAAATTTAATCATCACCATTTTAAAAGTCTCCTAGCATATAGTAATTCACATAGAAATAGATCAAGTTTTTGGGGCAAACAGATAGAAAAAACAATAGATTAAACTCAAAAAATAACATTTGGGCTACTTTTTATTAGAAACCCAATCAAGTTGCAAAGATTCTTTCAACTGGTAGGTTCAATGTTATAATAAAGTTATTGGAGAAAATAATAATTTAATTTAATAATATATACAAATAATATTGCAGTAAATTACAGAATCGTTACTTTAAGGTGACGTATAGATATCTCAAAAACAGAGGAAGTCAGAATAATAAAAAGGGTTGAATCTACAATGGATATAGATCCCTTATATCCAATCACCAACGGCATTGAATAAAACATTATTAAATGCCGCCTTAATTCGAAGAAGCTTCATTGTCTTGCTTTTCTGTGAAGAGAAGATCAGGCACCTCTTCAATACTCTCTGCAGGCTATGAAATTGGCCAAAATGACTACTAGCACTCCATACAGAGTGAATGAATTAGGTTCGTTGCAATAGAAAACAAGCAATACGATGTTAACGTACCTGCAAAAACTGCAGCAGCTGCCAAAGTACAAAATTGATGATCATAACTAAGCAGAAGAGCTTGCCTGCCCATGCCCCGCATTTTAGATATCTAAAATGGAATAAGCATTGATCAAATAAATTCAATACCATTTTCAAAAAAAAAAAGAAAAAGAAATTGAAATCACTTGACAGAATAGCTGACATTAATTTGGGGCATGTTATGGTGATAAGTTATTTAAATATTCTAATGCCTTAAAGTTATTAAATGACAATTTCATAATTTTTTATAAAACTATCTACACATTATTAAATTAAACAATTATTTTTTCTACATTACATGATATAATATTAAGTTAACATTGAACCAAACACTTTTTTAATATAAATCACAAATATGTACAAAATAACTAATTGAATGATCATGCGGAAATTATGATGAAACTCAGTAAAACTAACAATTGCAGCTTTCACTGTGTGGAGTTCCCTTTCTCATAGAGACAACGGTAAATTGCTTTTAAGATCCTAACTTTTGAAAGTTTTTTTTTTGCTTTATGAATTTTGTATCATTTTACTTTGGTAATTCCTGCCATTTTCGCTTGAAATAGGACCCGAGACTTTCTCTATTTCATTGTTGACTATTTTTCAAATGGCCAATTAAGGATTTATTTGGTAAGATGGCTAAATTGTGTCAACCGGATATTGCAGGCTTTATACAATATTTTATTTTTTGAAATGAGATTTATGCTTTTGGGATGGCCAGACCAGAAGGTTGAGGGTAAAAATGAAAAAGATAGGACTAATTTGAAATCAAACCTTATCTAAGGGCAGAGATAAACAATTTAAATGAAAAGCAGAAGAACATGAAAAATGCATCTCAAGAACCTATAAGTAATATACCCAAAAAGAAACTCCTTTCAAGAAAAATCAACACCTTTGCATTATATATCTCAGTTGACAAAGGAAAAAGCGGGACATAACTAACTTAAACCATAATCTGTTGATGCACTACTTGCAGTTGCATTTAGAAAGTTAATAGGATGCAACAAGATATTAAATAAAGAGAAGCACCTTGGAAGGCGCTGCAAGAGAGTCTTCTCTGAGCACTGCAATGCACGGTCATACACAACTTCAGTTCGTTTAGCCACGTCATGCCAGCTATACAATCTTTTCATCTAAAAATTCAACATAATAAAAAAGAAAAGGATATATTACATAAATAAAAAACAATCATATATACTATACATAGAAATCTTACTATATATATACAGTAAAAAGATTAACTCCCATCTTAGCGATGCAAAGAAATATTCAGCATTCAGATAAGTTATCCCATCTTGCTGGTAGATTTTTCTGTATTGCTCACGAGCAAGAAATTATCTTTGAACTACAATATGCATGCTTAAATTAAATATAATGAAAGGTAAATTACTGAAAGGTCTCTAAGGTTAAACCATAATTACAAATAAATCTACGAAAAAATAAATCAAATATTTAGGTCCATATAGTTCACCATGTTTAATGTAGGCTCTTCCATCAAATTTGTTAACTTAGTTGTAAAACTTCTAATTTACCCTTAAAAATCTCACTGTAGTTCCTTTAGTTTAAAGGATACAACACCATGGGTCCCTATAGTTTAACCGATATAAAATTGTGGATCCTTGTAGTTTACCGATATAATGTATTTAATAACCAAAAATAATAAAAAACTTTAACAATGGCCTACCTTGTTATAAAGCTTAAACTATAGAGACCTAAATATCCAATATATTTTTCATGAAACTATTTGTAGTGGTACAACCCTAAGGACCTTATAATAATTTACCCCACAATGAAATACCAAATTAAATTTTTTGTATGTGATAATCTTCTTTGTGTTAAGTATGCAATTGCTCCGAAAGAAAGAAAAGGGTACTGGGGGTACTAGAATTTCATGAACACATGTAAAAGAAGCCATTAACCTACCCGCAGGTGCATGGCATGTGGGTCAATATTTGGTAGCATTTCAATGGCTTTTGTTATGGCTAGGACCATATCATCTGGAGTCGGTTCTGCAAGCACAATCATGTCATCAGGCAGAACCTGCCATGAAATTTAAAATGGCTCAGCAAATTGATACAAACAACAGGACATATTACATGTCAATAAGTATTAACTTCCATAACATGAGCCAATGGGCCCTTTTGGTAAGAAGAATGAAGCGATTAGGTGAATCTATCAAACGGATTCTCTCCATGGTATAAAGCTAATCCAACAAAAAAGGGTTCAATCCATTTTAATGTTATGAAACTGAAACTATCTGCAACATGATTTAAGTGAAGTTGCTTAAGGTTTAAATCTGAGTCTACTTATTCTAAAGGCAGAGGCCACTATCAATCCAATATTTCAAAGAACTCTTGTCCAAACTACATACCTCAGGGACTCCACCAACTCTTGTGCTCACAGTAAGTAACCCGCAGCTAGCAGCTTCCAGAATGGCAATACAAAAAGCTTCTGTGAGAGAGCTGCAATAATAATCACGATTTAAAAAGTGAAATGAAAAATAAGCCAGGAAACGTATTTGTGATAATACTCATTGAAAAAAAAGAACTATGGATGGTAAGAAAGTACAATTTCAAGGGATAAAAGGAACAATGTAGGCACATCACATCTATAAATATGAAAAGAAGCCATGCTGACTTGCTGAGATAAGCATGTATAAAAAGGAACTTAGCAACTAAAAACCTGGCCAGACTATACCAGAGCATGCGCATTTAAAACAGGCTGCAGGTAGAATACTTTCCATAAGCTGATTGATCCTTTTTATGTTTATTACTTTAATTGTAAAAGTTGTTGGAGAAATAAATACCTGTTCAAGAAAATATGACCAGAAACTAGCACAGATCTAACTTGAGCATGTGGAACAGCCCCCAACATTTCAACTCTGTCCTGCAGAGAATACTTCTCCCTCATTTCTTCCAATCGCACACGTTTTAAACCGTCTCCTCCGATAATAAAACGGACCTTTACATAAAAGACAGTCAGTAACAAAAAAAATAAAGGAGAATATTTCATAACAATATTGCTGGTTGCATCACAAAAGGAAACATAGAATTAGTCTTAAAAACATTTTAATAGTCTACAGAAAAAACCAGTGATAAGAATGAAATATATGATGAGCATGCTATCTCAAAATCTAATGCTCTGCCAACTTTACTGACATATGAATAAAAGCAGGGCCAAGCAACTTACATTTGGATATAGATGACAAACTTTTGGGATAACCTCAACTAGAAGATCTGCACCTTTTCTATATACCAATCTACTAATGACCACTATGGTGATTTCATCATAACTAAGTCGAATGGGGGCAGGTGTAAACATAGCCGTGTCCACAGCATTGGGAATTACAAAAACTTTCTCTGGAGCTATACCAGAACGCAGGACCGTGTTCTCCTTGCTTGTATGAGAAACACATATGGCCTGATCTATATCTGCAAGAGTAAATTGCAGTACCTTATTCATGTGAATACTTCCAACATCAGCAAAACCATATAAAGAATGATCAGTGAAAACGACTTTGTAACCCATTGTTCTAGCATGCATCAAGGCTTCATGACAGAGCGTGGAAAAGGCTTGGTGCCCATGCACAACTGATATCCTCTCACGAAGAAGAATAGTCCTTGTGATGGGAAGTGTTGCATATAATGTTGGCAATGTATTCTGCATAAAAAATGGTCTCCATGGTATGTAATAAACTTTAAGACCACAAGTCATATATCTTATGCCGGAGCGGTTTCCATATGCATGAGTCATGATTACCACCTGTTTATAAGATCCATGAAGGAATTCATGATAAACAAAAACTAATTTGTTGTCAATCGGCTATACAAAGTATTGATGATGATAATAAGGGGGTGTTTGGTTCGATGTTATTGTTATGTCATGCCATATATTTACAGAAATTAATTATTTGGTTTCATATGCAAGAGACATCACCACTTGATTTTAAGATCTATAAAGGAATTTAGGAGAAGCAGAAATTGACTTTTTATCAATTGACACTACACAATGTATCAATAATTACGACAATGATAGTTCAATGTTATTGTGATTTTGTGTCACATTGTTTACTTAAATTAAATTAATTGTCTAATTTCATAACATATTTATATAATATTGAAAAAGTTACAAAATCATCACTCTAAAATAATATCTAAAATGTCACCCAAACATCTAGATATCACTCTATTAGTTATAATAGAAAGAAGTAAGGTAAGATGATTTTTCAAGAGAGAAGAGCTTAAGGATAACAACAAATGAATTAATAACCAAGCAAGCAATGATTTATGAATAACATAAACATTTAGATAATATTGACACTTAAATAACACTACCATCTAAATTGCATTGAACCAAACATCATCTAAATGAAATTCTATTGATAGTATGAGCATTGACCATAGCCAACATTAGCATAAAAAATTGTATATGTATCCATAAGAAAGAAATAAAGTCTTTTAACCTTGTGCCCTAGCTTAATCAAGCATTGTGATAAGTAATATATGTGACTTTCTACACCACCAAAGTTTGGATAGAAAAAGTCAGAGACTATTAAAATCCTATTTCTTCGTGGCAAATCCATATCGCTCAGCAGAAAATGATGCCGAACTGTGAAGACCCTAACAAAAAAAATCATGCAAGCTCTGAGATTTTAAAAATTAAAAAAGATAAAAATAAATACAAAAGAGAAAACAAGAAATAGAGAGTTAATAACCCCTTGATACCTAACGAAAAAGTCAACTTCAATGTCAAGGCCTTCACCACATTGATCTCAATTGCACTGCCGACAAATGGGAAGAACTCTTCCTCAGCCTCAGTGTTAATGTCAACTCCTTTATTCTCCTTAAGTAAAACGCCATAGTCCAAGACTTGAATAAGTAGTATAAAGAAGATCGTGACTGTCGCGCATCACCCAATCTACTCATCGTGGGATTTTTATTATTGGAATGCAGCCATGACAGGTAGACTGAGATCTAGATCGATGACCGATGACCATGACGGTGATAGTGATCAGCAGCGATGTAATCAGTGAACAAACTGATAAGCGAAATTATTTTACTCCAGGCTAATCACAGCTATCTTTAAAAACAACAGATGTGTTTTTCTGCAAAGGTTAATTTTAACAAAGTTAAAGTTAAGCTTTGAAGAAGATTTTTTTATTAAGAGTGGTGTATGATGTGAATAAAGTTAATTATAATATTGAAATATTTGAGAGATGTGATATAAGTTAGTTATTTTAAAATATTTATATGATGTAAAATATAATTAATTTTTAATATTAAAATTTAGGTATGATGTGGCATGAATACACACAAAAATATGTAGTTGAGTGCTCTCAGAAGAAGAGGGTTCTATGAGTGTATCGAATGTGACCGACTAAATTAAAGAAGCTTTTCCTAAAAGACAGATTGAAAATAGATTTTCATTGTAAAGGGGATACCTTTAAGACCTTTTAGAGCTTTGGGTTCAACAATTTCCTATAGGCACAGCCCCTATAATTAATTACTCATCTTTTCATCAGAGAATAAAACATTTGATTAAGGAGTGGTCAACTTAATCAAACATTCGACACAAGTTAAGCGAAGGCATTGGAAGAACCCTGACAAGCCTCATGGTTTCATCGCTCAGAGCTTAACCGATGGTCCTAATTCATTAAGCCAGTTACGAGCTACAAAATGACCCGTTAGAAGCCATAGCTTCTCTCGTCCAGGGACATACTAATGAGTCAGCAAGGAACACGAAGTTAAATCCCAAGCACCTCTTTCACAATCGACCTGATCAATTTAGACTTCTTCTACTAGCATTGCCAAGTTGTGAAATTAACATTTGCTCGATTGTAACATTCAAGCATCTTCGTATCCAATTTTTTTAGTTTGCCAAGAGGAGGAGGAGGAGGAGGAAGAAGAAGAAGAAGAAGAAGAAGAAGAAGAAGAAGAAGAAGAACAGCTCACCTCTTTCTCCCATCGCTTCAACCGATTCCGCCGCGCAAGGAGAAGACCCGTCCCCGTGCCCTAGCCCGTCCAATGCATTAAATGGGAGGGGGAAATTGCATAGTAAAGGCTCACATTGTTTTTCTAATTTCATGTAAGTCCCTTTAGACTTTCCTCTTCAATTTATCTCATTTGGGGTTAAACTTTTTTTTTTGAAAGAAAATTGGGGTTAAGTTTTTATCTGAATGGAACGTATTAACTCATTTCTACATAGTAGAATTAAGTTTTGATCCAATTTAATGTTCTAATTTGATTGATTTATATTAATTTAGTAATAAATCACAAATAATTTAATAAATTATTGAGTTACTAAATATGTTCTAATTTGAAAACTTATTAAAAGTTTTTGAAGATATTAGTCAAAGACTTTGCTTCTAAATTTATATTGTATTTGATTTGGTTTGATAGACTAATTAACTAACTAAAATTTATGACTCAAATTTTTTAAATTAATTAGTTTTTCTCTAATTTTGTATTAATTTGAGAACTGAATTAACCCAATTTTTATAATTTGATTCTACATAATTTTCTATTAATATAGGATAATTTTAGAGGTTTTTTTCTAAATTTTTTTGTATTTTATTAAATTAATAAATATAATTAATTTAAATAATTTGTGATTTTAGATCAAATTAGAGATTAGGTCAACTCAAGATTTAGTATTTGTGCACCAATATTATTTCATATTTTAAAATTTTAATAAATTTTTTATAATTATTTTTGAAAATTTTAATTTTTATCTTTATTAAAAAATCAAGATTTTAATCTAGCTTCTTCAATTTTTAAATTCATATTATGATTGTTAAAATTTTAAAAAATATTTACATACATAATACTTCATATCACCATATATACATATCAAATATTTCTTTTTAAAAATTACATACCATACACCTAAAAATTATACTCCACATACTTTTCTTATAGTTCACACATTTTTTTTAAAGCTATAGTGCAATTTAAAAAAAATAGGTGTTATATACGTAATTATATTAATATAAATATTATGTATGTAATTATTTAAAATTTTTATATCTTATATGTAAGTAGGGTGACTTATTTTTTTAAAATTCATTTGGTTTTTTTTTATCGTATTTTTTGTTTTTTTATGCATGCACAAAATCAGTATGGTTGCGATTGGGAACAAAAATCGCAGCCCGCCCAAATTCTGCTCCGCGCACCCAAAATTTCACCCCGCCAAGTCGCCAAGTCGCCAAGTCGCCAACTACTACTCTCCTTAATTATGCGGTAATACATGAAAAGATTTTGATGTTTTCCTGCATTCACCGGAATGTTTACTGACAAGAGTCGCACTGCTTCCACGTCATCCCTATCTCTATTATGCATGAGCCACGTCATCAGTCAAAAAAACAAGTTTCATTTTAGGTCGCTAAACAAATAGACTCTAATTTTCTTTTAATTACAGCTAATAACAGCGCAACGTGCTCGTCTTACGAAATCCAAAAAGGGCCAAAACCCTCCGTTCTCAACCCCGTCTTCCCTCCCGCAAACCCTAACCATTTAATTAGAGTTTAGAACAGAACAGAGGAAGAGGTTGCCAGGCGGCGGTGGCGGCGGCTTAATCTTCTCATTCTCTCCTCGTGGCCTTTCGCGAATTGTCATTTCTTCATCCTTTGAACGGTTCCGCGTATCGATCCCGATCCGAGAAACCCTAAGATGGATCAGCAAGTGGCGATGGTGCTTGGCGCGGATCCTTCGGCCTTTGAGGCGCTGATCTCTCATCTGATGTCATCGTCGAACGAGCAACGTTCTCAGGCGGAAGCGCTTTTCAATCTCTGTCGTGACCGCCATCCAGATGTTTTCGCCATGAAGCTTGGTCAAGTTCTCCATTCGTCCCAATCGCAAGAGATCCGTGCCCTGGCTGCCGTCCTTCTTCGGAAGCAGCTTACTTCCTCCTCTGGCGGCGATTCGCCGTCCTACATATGGCCCCGCCTCACCCACGCCACCCAGTCCTCCATCAAGTCCCTCCTCTTATCCGCTGTCCAGCGCGAGGAGACAAAGAGCATCATCAAGAAACTTTGTGATACTGTGTCAGAGCTCGCTTCCAACCTCCTTCCTGATGATGCATGGCCAGAGCTCCTTCCTTTCATGTTCCAGGCTGTCACATCCGACTCCCCACGTCTGCAGGAGTCCTCCTTGCTTATTTTCTCCCAGCTTGCGCAATATATCGGCGACACACTCCTTCCCCACCTCGCTACTCTTCACTCAGTATTCCTTAACTCACTCTCCCACTCTATGTCGCCGGACGTTCGCATCGCTGCTCTCGGGGCTTCGATCAACTTTGTCCAGTGTCTGGAGTCTACTTCCGACCGTGAACTTTTTCAGGACCTTCTTCCTGCCATGATGCGAACGCTCACAGAGGCCCTCAATTCCGGAAACGAGGCGACCGCTCAGGAGGCTCTCGAGCTACTTATCGAGCTCGCCGGAACTGAACCTCGGTTTCTCAGGCGGCAGCTTGCTGATGTGGTTGGTTCTATGCTGCAGATCGCGGAGGCTGATCGACTTGAGGAAGGGACTAGACATCTTGCTGTAGAGTTTGTGATTACTTTGGCTGAAGCTCGGGAGCGTGCCCCAGGGATGATGAGAAGGCAAACCCAATTCATTGGGCGATTATTTACTGTTCTAATGAAGATGCTCCTCGACATTGAGGACAAGCCTGCTTGGCATGGTGCTGAGACGGAGGATGAGGATGCTGGAGAGACGAGCAACTACAGCGTTGGGCAAGAGTGCCTTGATCGCCTGTCTATTGCCCTTGGTGGGAACACCATCGTGCCAGTCGCTTCAGAGCTGCTTCCACAGTACCTAGCTGCTCCAGAGTGGCAAAAGCGTCATGCGGCACTTATCACTCTCGCACAGATTGCAGAAGGGTGTGCCAAGGTATCAGATTAACCTTATGTTTTATATGCTTTCATTTGCGTTTTCTTACAATTTGCTTGATTCCCATGTGTTAATTGGTATGTGGATCATGATTCAAGAAGGCATGTATTTTATTAAAATTTAAAATTATTCCCATAACCTGCTTTTTGGTTAGTTGGTAACCAGAAACTTAACATAGGATCAGAGCTAGATGACTTAATTTGAATATTGGTGACCACCAATTTTTAATAGCATAAGGTTTAAGAAAAGTGCCTATATTGAAATTCATCTGACATAACAAGTAAGCTTGTGTGTGAGGGCACGTGTTAGAATATAAAATTAATCCTGAGCCAAAACCTGCAAGCTTTAACCTTGTAGGTCGGATGCTAACCAGGGATTTAACTTATATAAACATAATGACTCTGGTTTTGGTCAATTCTGCAACTTTCTGTTATGTTAAGGTCATGTTTTGATTATATACTGTTTCTTGTTTCAGGTGATGATTAAGAACTTGGAGCAGGTGGTTTCTATGGTCCTAAGCTCTTTCAGAGATCCCCATCCTCGTGTACGCTGGGCTGCTATAAATGCCATCGGGCAGTTGTCCACAGATTTGGGTCCTGATCTGCAAGTCCAATATCACCAGCAAGTGCTGCCAGCACTAGCTTTGGGTATGGATGATTTTCAGAATCCCAGGGTGCAGGCAAGTTTCTCTAACTCTAGTCTGTATCATTGAATAAATAGTTACATAGAGGTCTGAAGGCTCAGAAATGTTCCCTGTTTGTCATGCTTTGTTGGTGTTTGCATTAAATGGTTGAACTAGGTTCTGTCTATATTGTAGACAATTTTAGCTATTGAGTGGTGATGTAGAATTTTCCTGGGCCCAAAGTTCATTAGCATTATTGAGTACGTTATAGCCCTCAAAGGAAATGGCTGAAAATCAAGCTTCTTCGGAAAATAATATTAGGGTACCTTGAAAAGCTTATTTGTTTTTGACCATGTTCTATTGTGTTTTTATAATAGGCGATTGCATGCTAGAGCTTTTTTTTTTCCTCCCTCTCTCTCTCCCCCCTCCTCTCCCTCTCTCTTTTTTCTCTCTTTTTCTTGTTGTGTGTGTGTGTTTTGTTTGTTGCTTGGGAAGGGGAGGGGGTTGAATGCTATGGCATAAATTCATCCTTCAGACTCAAGCTGGCATGGTTAGACTTAAAATTGCCTATCAGACACTTTATAAAGAGTTTTTAGTACCACAAGTATTAAAGAAGTACCTTTTCCAAGTGATGGCATGGTTAGACATACCAAACGCAGTCTTTATTAGAAATTACAGCAGATGATTCATGGGTTCTATTCCAGTAAGGGTAAGGCTGCCAATGGTACACATGTGTGCATGCTTTTATATTGCGACTGCTTGTAAATATGCATGAGATTAATGTTGAGTTATATACAATTTCTGTCTGTCTGTTGTGTTTTGGTGGTGGTGGTGGTGGTGGTGGCTTTTGTGGGGTGCCGGGGATGGTTAAGCCCTTTGTGAGTAATTATAAATGGATGGATTGCGCATCATGCTGGCTTTGATGTTATGCAAGTGGAGTACATGTAAACAAGTAATGTCCTGCAAGATTTTGTTGGATTATGCATTTTTACTATGTATTTTGGCTAGCATGCAAGATTAAAGAGAAGCTTGCATCATTGTTTTCTTTTCTTAATACTATTAACGTGCTCTGATTTGATTGAATAAAAAATATACTAATGTTTAAACACCACAGTTTTCTACTTCTCATGTGGAAATTGGGTGATGTGGTTCGAACTTGGGACCCCCTAGTACTTAGGCAAACTACTTTCTCATTGGTCTAGGAGGGCACCACTATCTAGGAGTTTTTTTTTTGAAAGTCATCCGGGTGTATTTTTACCATCATTAGTATGGTTGTGGTTTTTCATATTTTATATTTTATATAATCTGTGCTCTTCTTCTTATTGTTGCTAGCTTTATGATAAATTCTAGGAGAAGTTCCTCATATGCTTAGTTCACTTGTAAGAACATTACAAGAATATGCACTTATGATAAAGAAAAAAATCTAATACTCCACATGATTTGAGGTACTAAGTTTATGTGACATTTGAAATTAACGTTTATAAATGCTTCTTTTGTATGAAGCAATGATGCATTTGTTATTCTTTTCAGTTCTTAAATGTGCTCTCTCTTGACCTAAAAGTAATTTACTGGTATGTTATGTAATATGTCTAAATATAATTAGGTTTTCTCTTTGGTTCTTTTTGTAAATCTATGGCACCATCTCTTTTTCTCAATTCACTTTAAATTTGTTTTTTGTTCGGATCCTTGATTTTATGCAAGTAGCATCCCTGTTTCATTTTCCATAATATTATCATCATAATCTCCCTGTTTTTGTTTTTCCTTTAGATGGATCTTGGTGTTTATTAGTATCTTTTGTTTCTGTTGTGTTTTAACAGGCACATGCAGCTTCAGCTGTTCTTAATTTCACAGAAAATTGCACGCCAGATACATTGGTGCCATACTTAGATGGAATTGTTAGCAAATTGCTTGTGCTACTTCAGGTATTTAAAATATCCAATTCCTTTTCCACTTTTGTTGGTCCCCATTTTGGATTGCGGTTTTTATGTTTTTACTTTTTTATTCAGAATGGGAAGCAGATGGTGCAAGAAGGAGCTTTAACAGCTTTAGCATCTGTTGCTGATTTGTCTCAGGTAATAGAATGCTTATTGGAGTATTTCTTTTACATTAGGGGATTTCAGTTGGTATCTCCTTTTGACATGACATTCAAACAGGAACACTTCCAAAAATATTATGATGCTGTTATGCCATATCTTAAAGCAATTTTAATGAATGCTACTGACAAGTCAAATAGAATGTTGCGTGCCAAATCCATGGAATGCATTAGTTTGGTTGGAATGGCTGTGGGCAAAGATAAATTTAGGGAGGATGCAAAACAGGTATTTGACATTATTTCAATATCTATTTACTCTTTTGTGTTAACCATGAAGGGACAAATATATCAATGTGAGATCTGATCAAAACATTTTGTATGTTATATTGATGTGTACTTGTGCAATTTTGCTAGGTAATGGAGGTGTTGATGACGTTGCAAGGTTCCCAACTAGAGAGTGATGACCCTATAACAAGCTACATGCTTCAAGTATGTTGAGTACCCATGCTAGTTTAATCTTGAATTTCATGACAGGCTGTTTTACTAAATTTTGTTTTTTTGAACAGGCATGGGCCAGGCTTTGTAAGTGCCTTGGCCAAGATTTTCTTCCATACATGAATGTTGTCATGCCTCCGTTGCTCAACTCTGCTCAACTAAAGCCAGATGTGACCATAACATCTGCAGACACTGATAAGGATATAGATGATTCTGATGATGACAGGTATAAACTGAAACAAACCAGGTTGAGTTTTACATTTTTTTCCTCAGAAATGATGAACCATACTTCTTTTTGTCATGATTAGTTTTTAATCTGTATCATCATATGTAGATGCTGATGATTTAGATGATTTAAACAAATAAAGCTGCAATAGTAAGTATAATCCAGAGTAAAATTTACCTTTGTACTTTTAATTAACAAAATTCTTCAATAGCATGACCACTTTGGAGGTTTATTCAAGTTTTGCCATCACTTTGGTCTTAACATAACATCAATTTCCTGTTAATTAAAAAAAGGCCTTTTTTTACTCTCTTTTATGCATCGTACTTGTTCATTGTTCTACTATTCATGAGCAATTTTTATAAGCCTGCTGCATGATGCTTGTCACTGCTACTGAAAGAGTGTGTAAATGCAGCATAGAAACAATCACTCTCGGAGATAAAAGGATAGGTATCAGAACAAGTGTTCTGGAGGAGAAGGCTACAGCATGTAACATGCTGTGTTGCTATGCTGATGAGCTTAAGGAAGGTTTCTTCCCATGGATCGATCAGGTTGGTAATCATAAATAAAATTGGTCGTCTCACTAGTTTATTTTATTGATAGGATTCTTTAGTTTAGTTTAATCACATAGAATATACTGAAAGGATCCAAATTTGATTATAGGTTGCTCCAACACTGGTGCCCCTTCTTAAATTTTATTTCCATGAAGAAGTTAGAAAAGCTGCTGTTTCAGGTACTGAATTATTTTTTCTTGATTGTTTGTGTTTTTATTTGCTTCGCATTTTTTACTTTTTCGGTTTTCATTCTTTTATTCAAACGTAGTAAGATAATGACGTTAGATAATGACGTTATTAGCAGAATTCAAGCAGGATGGGTAAAATGGAGAAATGCTTCTGGTGTATTATGCGATAGAAAAATTTTATCCAAACTTAAGGGTAAATTTTATAAAACTGTAGTAAGACCATCGATGATATATGGTACTAAATGTTGGACTGTAAAGAGGAAGTATACAAATAAAATAAATGTTGCAGAAATGGGGATGCTAAGGTGGATGTGTAGATATACACGAAAGGATAGAATAAGAAATCAGTATACTGGAAAGAAAGTTGGTGTTGCACCAATTGAGGATAAACTTAGAGAGAGAAAGTCAACTTAAATGGTTTGGACATGTAAATTGTAGGTCGATTGAAGCTTCCGTTAAAAAAATCAAGTTATTGGATCTTGCCCATGTACAAAGAGGAAGAGGGAGACCAAATAAGATATGACAATAAATTATAAGAAGCGATCTTAGTTACTTAGACTTAGATAAGAATTTGTTAATTGATAGAGCGCAATGAAAAAAAGGATTCATGTTGCCGACTCCACCTAATGGGATTAAGGCTTAGTTGTAGTTGTTGTTGTTGTATTCTTTTATTCAAACGTATCACTCTTCTGTCTTGTTACACAGCTATGCCGGAACTACTAAGATCAGCTAAGTTAGCTGTGGAGAAGGGGCAGGCTCAAGGTCGTGATGAGCCATATGTAAAGCAACTATCAGATTACATAATTCCAGCTCTAGTTGAAGCTCTTCACAAGGTCACTTCGATTCATCATTTTGCATTGTTTACTATTTCTTGTATCTGTGGCAACCAAATGCTGATTATTTTTTCCCTACTGTGATTTGGTTTTAGGAACCTGAGGTGGAAATTTGTGCAACTATGTTGGATTCACTGAATGAATGCGTACAGGTATGTCATGTTATCATTAGGTTGCCTTGCCTTGCTTTTGAATCTGCCATATTGCTATGTTTGTGCAAAACTTGTGTGAAAAATGATTGTTGCTCCATAAAGCTCTTTGGCTCTTGTTATTCCTGTGGCCGATGTGAATTATTGTAGATAAGACCGGAACTTATTGTTACCCCGGATAGGAAGATGGCATGAGGTCGCCTCACCCTAATCACAAACTCCTCGAAACCAACTACATTAATCAGTTCAATAGAAGGGTGATGATTTTTCGGAGTTATGCTGTTTGTTAGGAGAGGTTAGTTTTTGGTGAGAGAATCACAGATTAATGTATTGAGAGAGACAATGGTGCTGGGGGAATGGTTAGAGGGCGGTTGAAGGGGGCTGATAGAGTAAGTGAGGGTGGAGGGGATATTAAATAAAAGAGCTCATTCCTTTATTGATCATTGTTAACCATCTCATAATAATACTTGTTCAGGAGGATCAATGGCACACTGATGAGCCATACTTAGTGATTTGGGAACACTCTGTTGCATGCATTTAGAAATTGTAAATTGTGTTCTTGAGTATTGATTCTGAGCTTTAAGAAATATGTTCGTTTATGAAGTAGAATGATGTGGTAAGAATCTTTCTTTTCTAGGTATATGCATTTTTTTTTGTTGTTTGGCGAGCATGTCATTTTGTTCACATTTGGTGAGCTGGAGATTTTTAATTGATTAGTTTTCTTTGTTTCTAGCATTTTTGCTGCCCCTTTATCTTTCAGTTGTTGCCTACTTTTGTTAAATTGCTCGGTGTTGAGCTGGCTAGCTCCAGATCTTTAATTTGAATAAACGATGTGCCTTTATAGTCATCTTGTTTGTGTGGTTTTGAATTTACTCCTGCAAAAAGTTACAGTATTTATTGTTTACTCATGTTATTGTTGTACTTAATTCTGTCATTTTGTTATTAAAAAAAACTGTCCTTTTGAAAATTTTTGACAACTATTACTGAGTTGATTTTCTAAATTTTTTGCGTAGGTGTTATTTATTTGATTTCTTTGTTAAATTACCATTTTCTATAAGTGCTATTCATTATGTTTGTATTCTTGATTGATTTTCTTTGGCATAACATTTCTTCTTGCCTTTGTTCAGCTTGCCGGGCAGCTTCTTGAAGAAGGCCAGGTCCGAAGCATTGTAGATGAACTCAAGCACGTGATAACTGCAAGCACCATGAGAAAAAGAGAAAGAGCTGAGAGGACCAAAGCAGAGGACTTCGATGCTGAAGAGGGTGAGCTTCTCAAGGAAGAAAATGAACAGGAAGAGGAAGTTTTTGATCAAGTATGCCATATGGATAGCTAGACTGCTTTTTCTTAGTTGTGAATGTTTTCTTGTTCTATGATATGTGATGCTTGTACATATGCAATCTTAATCTCCTTTTGCAATCATTGTTATTTACAGGTTGGTGATTGCCTGGGCACTTTGATTAAAACCTTCAAGGCTTCTTTCTTACCACTTTTTGATGAGATTTCCATTTATATAACAGCGATGTTGGTGAGTTTGAACCCAATCCTAGAAATAACCCTATTGAAGTGTTGCTTTTTCCTCTTTTTCATTGTTGGAAAAAATTGAATCCTCTCATCTTACCTGATTAATTTTGATCACTGTCACAGACATTATCCTATGTCACCTCTGGTATCTGCATGTAGCTTGTTCAAATTTTACCTTAGCTTTTAAATTGTTTATTCAAATTTTAAAAGTAGTGTTTACAGTGGATCAATAATCTAGCCTACAGTCTCTAAATTGTCTGTTCAAATTGTCACTAGCCCATGCATCCTTTTCTTTCCTATGTCTCTTCTCTTGTCTTTACCTTTAGAACCAGTCCCTCGGCCTTCCCCACCCTCTCTCTCTCTCTCGTTGTCGGCACTAATGTTACAACCATGTCATTTCCTTTCTTTTTTTGGTCTTCCTCTCTCTTTACTCAACTTCCAACTGAAGAGGAAGAAGAAGAGGGGGAAATTTTAATAGAGAAGTGGGATGGTTTTTATGATGTGTTAAAAGGTTTGAGATAGCAAGGAGGTAAATTCTAAATCTGGGGTGTTTTATAGTTAAATATTAGATTTTTTTTCATGTAGGGAAATGGTCCTATTTTTTAAGAAAGAAAATAATGTTTTACAAAATTTTAAATTTAAAAATTTGAAAGAAGCATGTTTTTCTTATCGATAAACTGTGAATAGGTTAAAAAGAAGCATGGTTTTGCTGCATCAATACTCTGGAATTTTTGGTATTTAAATTTACTTTAATATTCAATTAAACATTTAGTAAGCTCAGATACTTTTGGATTTTTAGATAATTCCAGTAGCTGTAGTATGCTTTGTATCAGAATGAAGTGGTTTTGATTTAACAGTTGGATTAGTCGAAGGTGTTAAGATTTGAATAATATTTTTCTTTTTATCTCTCAGTTATGATAACATATACTAGTAGATAGATATGCAAGTAGCCTAAATTCTCCACATTTCTGCGAATGCATGTCATATATTTTCAAAATTGGTCATTTGTTATGGTATCATTCACAGAAATTCTAGAATTGCATGTCCTTGCACTCCTATCCCCTGTGCTTTCTAGACAGACTCGTGGATTAACATTATCTGTGGAATTGCAAGGGTCAGTTGTTCTACTGTATAGGATATGTTAGATAGCACGTGCTGTTGTTAGGGATACATTGGTAGAGGTGTATAAATTTCATTGTCAAATTTGCCAAGAGTCGGTCATTAAATATATTTTGACAATAAGATACCCATTGAGTTGATTTGCAGGGAAAGGATAAGACACCAGAAGATAGAAGAATTGCCATTTGTATTTTTGATGATGTTGCCGAACAATGCAAGGAAGCAGCTCTTAAGTAAGGGTTTTGCTTGAAGCTGTTATTGGTTTCATGAATTTATGTCTCTCTGTCCTTGATGTTTTGTGTCATATTTAACAGATATTATGATACTTACCTTCCCTTCCTGTTAGAAGCTTGCAATGACGAAAATCCAGATGTTAGACAGGTTTAGTTTACAACTCTTACTCCCCTTTCTACGGGTGTTAAATTTAAATTTGTTTACCTCCACATTTGCATATTCTGTTGGTCTAATTTGTAGACCTGATTTTTCTCTTAGGCTGCTGTCTACGGTATTGGTGTTTGTGCTGAGTTTGGTGGTTCTGTTTTCAGACCTCTTGTTGGAGGTACTAAATTTGATTAAAACTGTATTTTACTTATCTGCAATATGCTGTTTTCTTATTTCTTTGATTGACCTTCTGCAGAAGCTCTTTCTAGGTTGAATAATGTAATAAGGCATCCAACTGCTCAGCATTCAGACAATGTAATGGCATATGATAATGCTGTTTCAGCGCTAGGGAAAATTTGCCAGTTTCATCGAAATAGCATTGATGCTGAGCAGGTATTTGAATGGTCTTCTTCCATGTATTATCCCCTTTATCTGCTTCCACTGAAAAGAATCATTCAGATAATATGCACATATGTGAAACTTTCAACTATTTTTGTTCATCTTGTTGAATGTTTGTATAATTGCTTGTGTCAATTGCCTGTTAGTATGGTTTTGCCGCATATGGAACCATTCATTATTTTCAGATGTGTTGTATGATTCATTTGTTGATTCTTTTCTGCTATCGTCAGTTTTGCTAACTGCTTCTTTATGCTCAATAGGTTCCATTCGTTATTTTCAGATATTTTGTCTGATGCATTTAAGATTCTTTCTTCTGCTATTGTCAGATTTGCTAACCTTTTCTTTATGCTCAATAGGTTGTTCCAGCTTGGTTAAGCTGTTTGCCTATAAAAGATGATCTTATTGAGGCTAAAGTTGTGCATGAGCAGCTTTGTTCAATGGTTGAAAGGTAAATGCCAAATTTTCTCAAATGGCTGTTTTCTAAATATTCTGGAATTTGATCAATGTTCTCCCAACTTTAGCAGGTCAGATAGAGAAATCTTGGGTCCCAACAATCAATATCTTCCTAAAATAGTCTCAGTGTTTGCAGAGGTACTTGTTGTTGATAATTGCGTTTTTCTTGATATCTGCGTTAGGTATGTTTATAATGTGTTTGTATAATCTCTGCCTTACTTTGTGCATATAGGTGATGCGAGATTGATGCAACTTTAGATATAAATTTGACATTACAGTATGATAAATTCTTTTCACATAAGCACATTTTTCTCAAGTTTAATTATACAAAAGTTAAGAAAATTTTTAAAACCCTTAAATTAGAGCTACTTAAATTTTGACTAAGTTTGATTGATATTAGTAAGTATTTATTAAGTTAGATCAAGGCAATCAATTAAATTTTTAGGATTTTCGGATTGTAAATTGGGTTCTTTAAAAATCTTAATAACTCAATTAAATATATGATCTCATTAATTGGGGTCGCTCCCAATGATCCATATCATAGATAATATAATTCGAACTAGATATCAGTTAATGAATTAATAATTAGATTAGTGGAATTTATACCTGACACAAATAATCAAGAGAAAAATATGAGTATCCAAGGATGCATAATTGATCTATAAAAAAATGCATAATTGAATTCACATCACAGTTATCATTGGTGGTTTCGCCTCTCAGAGGAAGAGGATAAATTACCACCCAAATACCTGAATAAATAATTTTCATTATAGTAAAACTTAGGCTTTAGCTTAATGTTTCAGCACCAACATCAATGGAGAATGTGATAAAATATTAGTCAATTTACAGAGATTTAACAAAAAAAAAAACTAAAGCAGGAAGCGTAAACTCTTCCAATGGAGCCTAGTAAGTGGAACGATGTAAAGAGTCATCTAAAATGCTTAAATATCCTACACAACATAATCTACCATTGTGGTAAATCCAATCATTCATCCATTTGGTCAGTGATCCCCCGTTAGCTCAGTTTCTTGGTCAATGTTGTGCAATTAGGTGCAATCTCGAATGACATCCATCCAAAATAAGTTGGACAAGCATGTGCGATCGCGTGCAAGTCAGTTGATTTATCCTTGCAGCAACTTATTTTTACTTCATCCTCAAATTGGCTAGAGGGGAGGGAATGCTGTCGACAGATTTTGCGCCGATTGATTCACATAAATTTACAGGCTGGTTAATGTTGTCGAAAGGTGGGTCCTTGGCTCCAACAACAAAAGATTCAAGGGACAATTACATACATGCTACTTTAGAAGATTATATTTACATATTTATTTAGCTATCATTCAAAATTTATTTATGCATATACCACTATAATTTTTAGTATTACAGCAATGACACTTTCAATATTACCATGGTTAAACTATAGTTAACCTAACTTAAACACCTATGGTGGCGGTTGTGGTAGCTATTAGCTTTGCTTGGTGTTTAGCAATCGATGATGTGGATCTCGGCAATGGCCAATTGTTTGGTTGCTAGTGGTGGCCGACTGACTGTGGCGACAAATGTATAATGAGCAATAATGGTTGGATTATACTAACAAGATGCCTAGTTGGGCAAATAAGCTCACCCCATCCTAGTTGTGTAAGGATCGTGCCTCTTTAATGGGTGATGGGGCCTAGTCGCTATGATAAAGGTAGGTTGCCATCATCTATATGTTTGTGTGGATGAATCTACCGAACTACACATAAAGGAAGCTAGTGACCTCTAATGGCACCCACCTAAAGGTAGTTGGCTTCATGACCAACCTTACTTGTAATTGTCTCTGACTCTTCGGTAGATCAGATGGTGGCAATTGCATAGGTTGAGTTGTCTCTAGAGCATTAGTCCTTCTACCTATGACCCAACTTGCGACAAGACATGGACAACTCATCTAGCGTATCACTCAACCATAAAAGTCATCATGCTCATGCTCCGTCAATTGCCCACAATAGGGAGTTTACTCCATGTTGTCTTGGTTTGTAATCTTCATTTTCGTACTATTGCAGAGTTCATTGTTGATGATAAATGGAACAATGGTAGAATCAGCCAACTGCTTGGAGATGAAATGTAGCATTGAATCCTTACCATTTATAGGACCACACACTTTGAGAAAAATACATTAGTCTAAGCGAACTCAGAACTGATCAAGATGCCTACAATTGCTCTTTGCAATAAACAGTGCTGAAAGTTTCCCAGAAAGCTAAGGATGCAAGCTTCCCATTAGGGAATTTACAAAGGTGTAGTTCTTTATTTTAACATAGCTATATAATAGGGAACTTGTTATATCAAACTTTGCGCCAGGGGGATTGTGGGTTGGGAAATTTACTACATATTTGTGTGGAGTGCAACCTATACAGGAGCATGAGGGATCGTCTTGAACAAATACAATTTTTTTTTTTAGGAGAAACTTCAGATGATGACTCAAGTGACGAGCTTCAACAAGCAAGGCATGAGATTAAGATTTGAAGGTAATATCCTCTACTTGTGTTGGATAGCAACGAATTCTAAGGTACCTGGCAAGTCAATTGCCACCCTAATGGCTATAGGTTTCCATTGAACCCAACATTGTTGAAGTTGTTTTGAACCAATTAAGAAAGTGGAATCTGAGTGCCTCTTTATGCTTGAGTGCCATGTAATTCACTTGATTTTGCTCTCCTACGGGTAATTCTTGTGCCATTTGTAAATTGAATGGAGGGTGTGCCCGGGTTGGGGGGTTTCGTATTGGTCGATTTGCAAATCGGCCGGGTAGATCCTATCATAAGACGAGTGTTTAGTCCACTCAGCATTGTCTTCATAAATAATTTTTCGCATAAATATAAATGTACATAAATTCATATACATATTTTCCTCATTATAACCTCACTTAATAAGGTTTTTACTCGTGCAAAAGTACAATAAACAGATAAAAGATGATTAGGGTTCAATATCGGGCTTATGTAGTAGAGTTTGCATTATCTGTGGTAAAGGTGCCATATAAGGTGCTCTGAATTATGAATTTATTTTTGAAGAATATAATTTACTTTAAGTCACTATAGCATATTATTATAGTGAAATTTATTTGAACTATAGTGTGGCAGCTGAAATAAGAGGGTGATAGAGAAGGTTAGGCGGCAATGATGGTAACAACTTATTTTACCGCGTGACATTGGCATCGAAACAAATGTGGTGCAAACTAGAGTAGTTGAGAATTCCTTGTTTGGTGTTCGAGGAACTTAACAATTAGAGTCGATGTCAAAGAACTTTGGGCAAGGGGATGAGGATGATGGTTAGGGTTTTTGTAAGGAAAATTCTTCTCTTTTGTGATATCAAACTTTTCTGGAGTCTCACTTTGATTTGATCTAGAATCATAGATCACTCGAACTCAAAATTTTATTTATTAAAAGATTTAATTATGGATTTTATTCATAGGTTGGCTAATATCTCCTTCGAAACAAAATAACGTGTGAATAAATAAAATAAGTAAATATAGTAAAAGAGACTTTGACTAAGTCAAACTCTAACAAACAGTGAATATTAAAATAAAGTAATATAAAATAAATGTTTGCATCAATCCTATCCAACAATGGCATAATGATGCATGGTTTAATCTTAGTCATTGATCATCAGTGGCCCCATCAATAGGAGTTTAACTATATTTTATAGGTTAAATTGCATCTTGAGGTAGAGGCCTTGTTGCACACTAGTCCAAGTAAATTAAGGCATGGTATTTAGGTCCTTCAGGTTGGAGAACTTCTTGCTGTTTGGTTCGTTGGTTAATTGCATTGTTAATGACCAAGTCTTTTTCAATTTTATCTTTGGATATTTTTTTCAACTATGGACCCCGATCCCTAGTTAAACTGAATCTCAGGGACCCTAGCAAACTCTTGCATTCGGAAAAACAGAAACTTAAACTGAGGCAATGTTGGGAATGAACAATAGCATGGAACTTTAGCAAACTTCGAAGCTTAGTGAGAACGTTGGTAACAGAGGAAAGTAGCGAACCATAGCAAAATTACCCCCATGGACGCTGCTTCTAATTTCTATGCAAACAATCGCTGCAAAATAGACAATTGAAAGCAACGAAATAGTAGCTGGATAATCAGGGCTTATATGGACAAGATTGATACTTGATGGAATCTTTCAGGGGCATTTTGGTCCAAAAACAATTGTTGTGAAAGTGATCAATAGTTGTCACATATGGTTTTCGTCCAGGCCCAACTTAGATAGCATAATAAACTTCTGGAATTTTACATGCCATCATAATAGATTTTGGGACCAGAATGCCATAAATTTGAATTTATGGGACCTGTGTGCAACAATTCCACTATCCATAGGTACGCAGATGCAATTTACCCAAATTCTATCAAAGATTAGATTATGGTGTTTTGAAAATGTCTTAGGGTTTGTTTGGTGCTTAGACCATTTTAGTCCTATTCAAAATTAAAATGGTGCGTGATTATAAATAATAATAATAATAAATTTATCACATCTTACACAAATTTCAAATAAAAAAATTTTATTTCACAATCTTCAATCATTTTTAATAAACTATCAATTTTATTTCACATTTTACATAATTTTTAATATCAATAATTAATTTTATTTTTAAAATTGATGGATTGATTGAAATTAATGTAAGATATAAAATAAAGTAGATTTTTTTATATTGAAAATTGTGTAGGATGTGTTAAAAATTATTATTATTATTATTATTATTATTATTATTATTATTATTATTATTGTTATTGTTATTTTTTTGATAAATTAACATTTTAGTATTGGGCTTGACCAAAATAGTTTAGGGACCAAATAGGCTCTTAGTTAAGTGAAAGGACTCTTCTTGTAATATCTCGTGTTAATGTAAGGTTCGAGAAGCATTGACGTAGTTGCATATGATAATCTGGACCGGAGGTAGACGCCCGGTTTGGGATAAAAATTCTTAATCTTTAATACAAATTTGAAGCTAGAGTTCTCCAGCAGTTTGGACTTCTGAGAATTAGGAAAGCCTAATTTATAATCTGACTAATTATCAAATAAATATTTGTTTGTAAGGTTTAAATTTAACAAATTTAAAATTAAATTTAGATAGAGATATTTTTTAATTGAAAGATGTGATTGATGTGAAATAAAATTAGTTATTATGTTGGGGTATGTGAGGGATGTGATATAATGTTAGTTATTATGTTGAAATATGTGAGGGATGTGATACAAGTTAGTTATTATTTTGGTAATGTGTATAGGATGTGAAATAAAATTAATTTGTAATATTAAATTTTATGTGTGATGTGATATGCCTATTTAAAATTAAACCAGATTAATTTTGAACTGCCAAACAAACAGGGTCTTTATGTTTAGCTCATACTAAAACGTTTTAAGCTTCGTCTCTATAATTCCAAGCTCAGGGGTCTAAACTGATATTCTCCCAATCTATTGTGATACTAATCCAGTTGAGAATGAGGATAAACCTAAATGTTATCGTGCATGCACTATCGGAGAGCCTGTTATTTTATCATACTGTAAATATCCTACTGCTTTTTTATAAAGAAAATATGTGCTAACACCCTATAATTTAATTTTTTGAAAGAAAATGTCCTTTAATTTATTGATTTCACACTCGTAGGTCATATGTGCTGGAAAAGATCTGGCCACAGAGCAGACAGCCAGCAGAATGATTAATTTGCTACGGCAGCTCCAGCAGACGCTGCCTCCTTCTGTTCTCGCTTCAACCTGGTCCGCGTTGCAACCCCAGCAGCAGCTTGCCCTTGAATCAGTTCTATCAACGTAGTTGACTTTGAAGCTCTCGATCGATCTCCCTCTCTACAATTCCGTGGTGGATGGTTTGCTCGTGCCCATTACCCATTCTTTTCAGAGTTTATTTTGCATGCATTCAGCATGCAATTAGCAGAGGTTATTCTTGATAGACAGCAAAATATGAGTATCTGCTTGGGCTTTTGGTGTAATCTGTGTATAATATTGTCGGTTGACAAACTTTTTAATGGCTCTCCAAATCCTTGAGGTGAAGAGGAAGGGGAGTGTTTCATTGTTTTTTCTGTGGCCTTGAAGGAGATCTTTTGCCACCTGGGTTAGCAGGAACTGTTTTTTCAGTTCCTGTAGCAGTTTTGTCATTTGATATGTCGGATTTTGTGGAATTGTAAAAACTCATTGAATACTTTTATTTTATGCGGTTCTGGACGGTGAAGTTGTGATTGACAAGTTCTCTTATTTAGATCAACCTTGATATAATTTGTGTTGATTTTTATTCTTGTTGAAGGGGGAGGGAGGAATATATGCTCTTTTAATTTATAATAATAATGTGATTATTTGATACAGAATCTGTGGTACGTTTCTCTTTTTTTTTTTTTTTTTAAGCCAAACGTGTTACTCATTTGTTTGTTTGTGTAGTTCACTTGTGATGATCGTTTTTAGTAACAGTTATCGCTGATGTTTGGTTTAATATTATCTCTATTTTTTTCCCCTTAATTTTAGGAAATCTACTTGTATAAAATCTTCTGAGCCCTTTGAATATTGTAATTTCTATTAAGCTTAGGAGGGATGTGAAAAAAAGATTAAAAAAAAAAATAATTTGAAAATAATTTATAATTGTTTTTAAAAAAATATGTATTATGTGAAATAAATTTGGTTAGTTATATAAAAAATTATATATGATGTTAAATAAAATAATTGTTTGATGTTGAAAATTATGTAAAAAAAAAAAAAAAATTAAGTTTTTAAAATATTAACTCTTCTCTTTCTCGCTTTCACTCTCTAGGACATAGTTTAAAATTATAGTTTAAGATGATGGCTAATTTAATCCTAACAATAAACCTAAATTATTAGTATAATCTAAGTCAATTTGTTTAAAAAAAAACTAAAATTTTATACCTTAAATCCTATATTGCATCAATGGCAGATTAGGTTAGTGCTAATAAATCTGCAAATGCTATTTAGTAAAAAGATTAATTTAAGGGTAAATAATTTTTCAGAAAAAAAATTAACTTGAAATAATTAAAAGGTTAAATATTTGCTTGATGTTTGCATATACTAAATTTTGGGATAAATTAAAATTTTGAAAGATTTATTATTGAATATTGATGTGAACTTTATCCTAATAATAATAATAATAATAACTTAATAATAAATTAATTTTGATTTGCAACGAAGTTATGCATCGTTTCTTTGAAAAACAAAAAGTGCAATTATACATGTAATATCATATTTAATAAATATGATAGATTTCATATGGAATTTTCAGAAATTATGAAACTTATAAAGAATTTCAATTATAATTTATATTTTCTTATTTTATTTACTATCGTTACAGTATCTTACTTAAGTTCAACTTTTATTTTAGCTATGATTAGAAGATTTAGATCTCAACATTTGATTTAAATGAAATAAAAGTTTGATTATTTAAAACAACAATAATATTTAACTGTTAATTTGAATTAATAGTGATCTAAAAGCTAGCAAAAAGTAAAATGAGTAATCTTATTTAATGCCAATCCGTTTCAACACGTGAGTTGAAAAACTCTATATTAAAGACCGACTAAAATATATAAATAAAATATTTTATTTTATATAGTGTTGAATTCTAGCTGATAAAGCAGAAACATAAAAATAAAATAAGTGTGGTAAAAAATGAGAATATTAAAATGAATTAGTAGATATACGCAAAAGAATAATATTAGAAATAAGTATATCTACAAAAAGATTGAAATAACTACAATTGAAGATAAGCTAAGAGAAAATCTTTTTAGATGTTTTGAATATATAAATGTAAGTAAATAGAAGCTTCAGTAAGGGATCTTGATTACATAAAAGGAAGAAAAAAAGTCAAAAAAAACTTGATAAGAACTATAAGATATGATTTTACATATTTGGAGATAAATAAAAATTTATTATTTAATAAAATATAATAGAAATAAAAGATTTATTATGAAAATGATCAGAGTTAAAAAATATAATTTGTAATCAAAACTTTTGGTATGCTCTGTAATTTTTTAAAATTAGGCTTAAAATCTATAATATTTGATAACCGGCACGTAGCATCGCTTCTCTTTCTCGGTCCGGCGATGCTCGTTTCTTTCGACCTCCATCTTCCTCTTCTCGTCCATTGTCATCCTCGCAGTCGCGTGATTCAGGATGGCGGACAATAGGGCGAAGAGCCAGCCTGGAGGAGTATGGCACGCGGTGAAGCCCTTCGTCAATGGCGGCGCTGCGGGAATGCTCGCTACTGCCGTGATACAACCCGTAGATATGGTCAAGGTGCGATCGAAGCTGATCATTTTCGTTTTTTGTAAATATTTCCGGTTCTGATTGTTCGTTTTTGGATTCTTGGCTTTGCGATTTTTTAATCTCAATCTGAAATAGATGTTTAGGACTTATTACTTGATAAAGCAAAGGATTCATTTAGCCGACCCTACCTAGTTGGATAAAGGCTTAGTTGTTGTTATTGTAATCTGATATATATGTTTGTCTGAAGATCGGGCATATTATAACTACTGTTTCGATGTGTTTTTTTCCAGAAATTGAAGCTACCTGAGTGTTTGGATGGTTACTGTAATCTCATTGTGTAATTTTGCTGCTAGATTGAGATTTTAATTTGCTATTAATGATATATAGATATGTCTGTATTTTGGTGCTTTCTCAGGTAAGGATACAGTTGGGCCAGGGTTCTGCAGTAAATGTCACGAAGACCATGCTTGTTCATGAGGGATTGGGTTCTTTTTATAAGGTCTGGAATTTAAATTTGGTTGCTTGTTTTGATAAACAGAGTTGTTTATGGATGCCAATAATCTTGGTTTGAATCACAGGCTGTATATTTCTATAATTCGTCAGCCAAACATTTAAAATCCGATATTTTCTAATTACAAATTGTGATTCTCCATAAATTCGGGCAAAATACATTGCACGACTAAAGCCCCGATGCTTAAAAGTATAAGTCGTATGATGTACATGACCTACAAAATAGTGAGCCATAGTCACCACACGACTTACATTCTGAAGATTCCCTGTTTGGCGCGAGGACCAAAATCAGGACCAAAACAGTACTAATTTAAAAACAATAATAATAATAATAATAATAATAAATTTATTTTTTATTATTATTATTTTTTAAACTAGTACTTTTTGGTCCTCGCACCAAATAGGGCCATGGAGTGTAAAATGTATTGTGCACAAGACTTACAAAACAATAAGTTGTGTGTACTATGCGACTTTCACTTTTAGTCTCATAGTGTAAGTAGTGTGCAAAACACGACTTACACCTAGGAATACATAGTCAACCTATAGATTTTGATGTGGATGTCCAATCAGTAATTACTAATAGCATTTTGTAATTTTGGCTAAATATGTGGTCTAGACCTGTTTGTCATTAGAAATCACAACGTTTTAAAAATTATCTTTCATCTTTACTTCATAGAGGTTGACAATTGCATTATTTTAATTGAGTAATTGTACCGAGATTTTGATGAACAATGTATGATAGTTTATTGATATGGAAAATTGACATACGTCATACACTAAATATGAATATTTTGCATATGTCACATATTCGAATGAGCAAAAAATGTACTATTTTAGAATGTGATGACAAAAGTTGACAATAGATAAATAGTCATGGCTGTGATATCTTTGTAAGTATCCCTTCTATATTTTAGAAAGCTAATGTGACCAATGATGTTTTGTAATGAGTATTAGAGATTTAATGTTTGATTAATAAAGGCATGTGAGATGACTGGAGTTGGGAAGATAAGTTAGTTCCAGACAGTCAAAATTTTGTGATGGTTTCTTCGAGAAAGCCAAGGTTTAGCTTTTGTTTGGAACCCTGACCTTCTGGGGAGACATTGTGAGGGAATGAAGGAGTTAGATGGAGAAACATGCCATTTTGAATCACTAAAAATGTAGAGGTGAACTAGCAGAGTGAACCTTGGGTTTAGCATATATATTAGAAACATCTGTTCGATAGCCACTCAGTTTAAATTAATCAATCCAAACGAAAGGGATTAGGGACATGATATTTCAATTACTTTCTTCCTTTCCTCAAATGTATCCGTTCATTCTTGAGCCTTTTTATATTACTATTGTAGTGTCCTTTAACACTCAAGGTAAAGCACTTTAATCTATTTAATAAGATGAATTGTGGCAAATACTATCATGAATGGATTTGTGTGTTGGATGTGAAATAAAGTTAGTTTGTTATACTAAAATTTTGTAAAATGCTAAATAAAATTTATAGTTATATTAAAATATGTGCATGATGTCAGAATATATTAATTTTATTATGAAATAATTTTTTTAGTTGAGAATTTGTGTTTGATTAGACTATTTCTTAACTAAGCTATTTGATTTTTCTTATCGAAACTCCACACAGAGCTCAAGCACTTTTTTCTTTTTGTTACTATTTTTTCCTTTTTTGTGAGATTCTAGGGACTATCAGCCGGTTTACTCAGACAGGCTACCTATACAACAGCACGACTTGGATCTTTCAGGCAAGTGATTTACCCTCTTTAGTGGAGCATCTATTTCATATTACATAGTATATTATGCATGTGCTAAGTAGTTTAAGATTTTCATTTGCACTGGTAATTTTTTTGTTTAACTATGTTGGTGGTCACATGAGATAGAAAGCTTCACCCTTTTGAATGGTTCATAGTTAGAGAAACATATAAAAACATCAATTGTTTAACATGATTTACTTGATTCTTTATGATTGTTCGAACTATCTTGTCTTCTAAGAAGTGTGTTCGTAATATATTCTTATATAGGTTGTGGTCAACAAAGCATTAAATATAATGCGACTATTATAAATATTATGTTGTTAGCATTTTGAATCCTTTAAGCTTGTGGCCTATTGCTAATAGTAACAACTAAATTTTAGTAGGTGGTTTGCTCTTGTCATCATCTTATTTATCTCATAATTTTATTGTTGTAATTTTCGTGCATGCTTCCTGTATTAAGTGTGTGGCATTACCCAGTATCTCTGGAAAGTATTAAGAATGATACTTTACAACAAAGTATGCTATATTAGAGTGAATTAAGTGAAAACTATCCCTAAAATTTGTGATATTGAGATGCAGATTCTTAAATAAGTGATTGATCATTTGTTTGGGTAAGATTATAATTCATGAACTTCCCTCAAAAGAGGATGAATTGGATTAAACATAATTTTGTAAGGTACAGAGTTGGCGTAACACCTATAAAAGATATAATGAGAGAGGATGTTCATAGTGGATCATGTCCATCATCAACCTTTTAGAAGGTTCTATATGTAAATGTGAGGGTATGTTTCATGGTGGATCATGTCCATCATCAACCATTTAAGAGCGTTCTATATGTAAATGTGAGGGTGTCCAAGTTACAATGGTAAAGAGAAAAAAAGGGATGTACAAAATGACTCAGGATACAATCATTAACATGACTTGACTCATGTTGAGTGTGACCTAGATCAAGAAATTCAGAAAAAACAACACACTCATTTTTTAATCCTTAAATGACAAGTTGCTAATGAAATAACAATGGTTATGTTGACATTACCTTTTTTCAATCTCAATCATAAATTATTAGTATGGTTAGACTTTACCATCACCGGATCCTACCACTGCTTTCTTCCAAGATTTCATCTCGCCTATAACAACAAGAGTGTATTAGATTGGCTCTTTTTCAACTTGACTAAATCAGTCTATCAACCTTAATGCCCTGCATTTTCATAGTCCACTTCATTCTAGGCTCAAATGGACTATTCGAGAGAAGGCGAAAACTAGAAGATGAGTAGGTATCGAAAAGAGTCTTTTTGAAGTCTTCTTCAAGATGAAAAACATTTTTTTCAAGAACATCTCTTGGAAATTCTAGTAAAAGTTTTTTGGCTTGGTGTTACAAATCAGCAGTCGTGTGGGGTGCATAATGACATAACCAATTGGGATTATGCAAGTGACATAATTGATTGGGATTGTACAAAATATATAACTACCTATTAGAGAGGGTCATTTTCTGTAGAAAAAGTCATCTATCACTAATGCCCCAATTGTTTACTATATAAGGGATTAGTGAGGTGAGAGAAAAAGAGAGACAATTATCTTCTAGGTTAGAGTGATCTCCAAGTGTGCTGCGCTTTGGTTAGAGTGTTGGCTCACTTGTAATCTCCAGTGAAATTTCGTCAAGAAATCAGTGAATCTTCTACTCTCCTCTCTAACGGTTTTTCTCACAAGAGTTCCACGTAAAATTCTTTTTGTGTTCATCTTCTTGTAGTGGTTTATTTCTATGCTCTTTTAGTTTCTTAGTAATTGTTTGTTATGTTCGTCCATTGGAGAGAACTCATGTTTCTGCAGCACCCGCTGTGCTAACAAATCAATTGTGGTCATTTTGTGTTTTGTTAATCACAAGCTCACATTCTTTATGTCGACTGAACTAAAGAGAGAAATTTATATTTTGTGTTTTCTGTATCAGTAATTGCTGTTCATGAACGTCCCAGGATTTTGACAAATAAGGCAATTGAAGCTAACGATGGGAAGCAATTACCGCTGCTTCAAAAAGCCTTTATTGGGCTGACAGCAGGGGCTATTGGTTCTTGCTTTGGTAGCCCATCTGATTTGGCGCTGATCCGCATGCAAGCTGATGCAACATTACCAGCATCACAGAGGCGACATTATACAAGCGCCTTCAATGCACTATGTCGTATAATACGGGAAGAAGGGGTTTTCGCACTGTGGAAAGGTGCAGGTCCTACCATTGTAAGAGCTATGGCCCTGAATATGGGTATGTTAGCGTCATATGATCAGAGTATTGAGCTTTTCAGAGATTCTCTTGGATTTGGAGAACTTAGCACTGTGATTGGTGAGGCTAATAGACCATTACACTTACCTGTTCTGATACTCCTATGCTCCACACTTTTTTGGACTAATCATAATTCTAATAACATGTTAGCAAATGACTGCACTTTTGGCTACCTCAAATTTGTCATTATTCTGGATTCTTACTTATAGGTGAACTCTGGCTCTAGGGCATTTTCATCTGCTTCTTGTATGCATATAGGCATTGCCAATGACCTCAATCACTTGCACTCACAGAAATCATTCCTTTACAAAGAGTTGAATAGATAAGAAAAATTTATGTAGCCAACCCCAAATGGTTTGGTATTAAGGTTTGTTGTTGTTCTTCTGTTTTTGCATGCATATGTATGGTTGAGGAAATCAGATGGGTTAGCCTTATCTTACATGTTTGTGATCAATTTTATTAATCATTTTTTTTTGCTTATTATCCTAATGCTTTATGTGCTTAGTGTGCTAACATTACCAAAAATTGAAATATGATAAATTTAATGATCTTCTTAAGGCCTTCTTTGGTTTGAGTTTTAAAAACTCCAAAACTCTTTTAAAAATATTCTCATTAATATTTTATATTTATTTCACATTATATACAAATTTAAATATTAAAATTAATTTTATTTTACATTCTACACAAATTTCAACCTTAATAAATAATTTTACTTTACATCCTCCGCATACTTCAATAAAACTAATCAATTTTATTTCACTCCAACACAATACTCAATAATAAAATATTTTTATTTCATATCATAACATTAAAATAATTTTCTTCATCTCTCTACCTTAAAAAAACTTCAAACATCTCTAAAACATACTAAATGCGATTCTTGATTTGTTTTTTTAAATGTATTGGTTATTTTATATTTCTTGTTGCAGGGGCTAGTGCAGTGTCAGGCATCTTTGCTTCTGCGTTCAGCTTGCCTTTTGACTACGTGAAAACGCAGATACAGAAGATGCAGCCAGATGCTACTGGAAAGTATCCATACAAAGGGCCTTTGGATTGTGCGCTGAAGACTCTAAAAAGTGGAGGGCCCTTCAGATTTTACAGTGGTTTTCCTGTCTACTGTATGCGGATTGCTCCTCATGTCATGGTAAATCTTTCTCATCTTTCAAACATTTTTTTTATAGGCCTCAATTTGAAATAAATTCATTAGATTTCAAGCAGGATTTGGACTTTCGAGTCAATTTTGAGTTTGTAATTTTATGTTTTAAGTTAAATATAGAGTTATAGATCATATGCAAATTATCAACAATATATTATTCAAATGAATATGTACTACTTGTATATCTATACTTCATTCTTTTTCGCCTACACTCTTATGAACGCAAGTATGCACATGTATGAGTTGATTCAGAATTGAATCTAATTATATTTCAATCAAGTGGGCTATGAGTCACAGAGAAACGAAGCCATGAATAGAATCATGGGAGATTCAAGCTTTGAATACAATTGCCAGCCCTAGTCAGATGATTATTTTTGTTTTGGGTAAATGACTTATAGGTTCCTGTATTCTTACGATTTTTAAATCGTTTTATTATCGTATGTTCTTTCCATCGACTAGAATGTTAATTTTTTGGAAATTTCTACAATTTACACTAATGGTTCATCTCTGAATTGCTTTTGATGCAGATGGTATGGATCTTTTTGAATCATATTCAGAAGATTGAGAAGAATTTTGGCGTGTAGGTGTTGGTCTTCCAGGCACTTCAGATTCTATTTTTGCAACCAAAGTCAGCTAAGAAGACAAAGATTTCATAATTTTTTTTAACTTTCATTCATTTATTCATTGTTTTATTAATTTAAGAATGGTTAATATTTTCTTTTTTCAGTTAGATTTCATTTTATAGATTATTTTTTAATATTATTTGGTTGCTTGGAAATTTTTTTTGCATTTTGGTCTTCAAAATACTAATTTTAAGAACAAGTAATTGTACTTCTCAAAACTCTTACTAGGGACCAGATTAGCTTCATAAATTGGTCTCTATTTGATTGGAAGAAAAAAAATAAAATTTGAAAAAAATTTGTGAAATTTTTTGAAAAAATATATTTAATGTGAAATAAAATGAGTTATATCCAATTAGGGCCTAACATGCAAATAAATCGATTGATAATAAGAGAATCCAATAACTGATGTTTCCTTCGATTAATAGATTAGTTTGATTAATTTAAAAACTATCTCAATATTTCAAGTGAAGATAATATTCAACAATCATAAAAAAAAAAAATTATTTGATACTTTTATTAATTATAAATGATGTATTTTTATGTTATCTCAAACTAGAGGTTTAATCTGGTTAATTTGAAAATTAAAGAGATTCAGTTGCATGTATACCTAAATTAGAGAAATCTAATTATTATTAAGCTTAATGTAAAATATATGGAGGTTAAGAGGAGAGGAAGATAGCATCTTTTTCATTGCAATACTCCTCCAAACAAGTGGCAAAAATTCTCTTATTTTTTTTTTATTTTACTTTTGAATACTATAAATTTTTTTATCTTATTTAAAAATTATGATGATTAGTGAAGTTTAAATTTTAGATCCTAATATTCAAATAATTTCTTTTCTAGGAAACATTAAAAAATCGTCTTGCTATTTGAGTTGATCTTTAAGGATAATAAATTTCTATTATTACAAAATAAAAATTCATAAAAAAATAATCAAATTACTAAAGAGGTATTTAATCTAATATTTTTTTTGGTATTATGTTATATTATTTAAATATTTTTATTTTTATATCTTATTTTTTAAGTGATAATTTTATAATATTTTATAAAATTATTATATATATATTATTATTAAATTAAATTATTATTTTTTATGAATATAATAATGAGCTAAATACCCAATAATTTTTTTTATTATTATTAAAGGAGTTTTCCGTAGCATAGGCAGCTCTCCTCGGCTCCTCATGGAGTACCACATCATAATTCACAATATCAGCATTTTAATGAATACGCTGATCAATATTATCAATCAAAAGATAATAAATTTCTATTATTACAAAATAAAAATTTATTAAAAAATTATTAAATTACTAAAGAGGTATTTAATTTAATATTATTTTGATATTATATTATATTATTTAAATATTTTAATTTTTATATCTTATTTTTTAAGTGATAATTTTATAATATTTTACAAAAATATTTTATATATATTATTATTAAATTAAATTATTATTTTTTATGAATACAATAATGAGCTAAATACCCAATGATTTTTTTTTATTATTAGTAAAGGAGTTTTTCGTAGCATAGGCAGCTCTCCTCGGCTCCTCCAAACTGACATTTAACAAATTTTAAGTAATATTGATTAGTTTTTTAATTTTGTAATTTTATAAGTGCCTTAAATTTTGATTCTAATAAAAAGTACTATGCGGCAACCTAGCATAATACTAAATAAAAGTAAATTTTTTATTTATATAACACTATTAACTAATTAATTGTTATAAAAATCTTAAAACATTATTGCAACTATAATGGACTAGAGGCTGTAATTTTGATTTAGTTATATATTTTTTGCAACAATATTTGGGGTGATAATTTTAAGTAAAAATTAAAAATTACTTAATTGCAATTACCTTAGTTTTTTTTGGGTGAAATTTACTTACTTAACTTAATTTTTTTAAGTATAATTAAAAATTTATATTAATATATAAAAACTTAAAAAAAATAT